>JAZDUA010000940.1:0-222500 GCA_038098605.1 Gryllus longicercus
TACCTATTCAGTGCACTGATAAATATATCCTATTCAGTATGGCTTGCTACCAAATTGAAATTTTAAAGCAAAACATATTATTGACGTTCAGCTTCTTAAATAGTCTAATATAATTTCCGAGGACCGTGACTTGCAGCAAATGGCATGACATCTTGTTTAACTTCACACCAATGTCAATCAGGCAAGAAATTTTAAATACGCAGTTGAGAGGTCACAATATTGATGTTTGGTAAATCAAATTGAAAAATGAAGATTTGGTAAAAATAGACAAAACTAAAATTAGTAAATATTCTCTACGAACGTGTCTGTTTGCTACAAAAGTATACACAATTCCGTTAATGAGATAAAACCGTAAGATAGAGCCAAAAATCTGCCGAAGATCTCACTTGCTACAAAACTACCACGGGAAATTAGCAAGGCGCTAATAACATTACCACTTCCGCAGAAATAAAAAATCTATGAACGCTTTTCTGGGGTTAATTAAAAAACCTAGTATACTGAGGCAAGTTATCTGTTCAAAACTACTTCAACCAATGATGCTTGATAACGCTGTTAAGGTTCTTTATTCTGTGCGTGAATACTTCGCGAAATTCTTTTCAAGAATCATTTCTAACAATGTAATGTGTACTAATAATACATAATACAATGTCATGTTTCCGTCTAATATAACTCTGATATTACATTTCTAGAAGTAGGCACTAGTGTAAGGCATTAAATGTTCTCAGTTTCATAGTATAATTCACAGATGTTTTTTAATCCGTAGCGATATTTTTCAATCTCAATTTGAACCCACATATTTTATGATATAACAACGTGCTAGTCTGACACATAGTCTGTGATACTAATTACACAATGTAATGTCAATATTTCTAGTTTAACTTTCTTATCTCCGATGAAAGAATTAATCTGCGTAGCGCGAAAGACTTCGAAAGTTCTGCAAATTCTGCTCCAGTTAGCGGTGTTCCGCTGGATGGCGAGATCCGGCGCCAACCTACACTTCGGCTTGCGGAGGGGGCCTATCCCCTCCAGGTCTTCCCACTGATGGGGCAGCGCCCCAGTCGGGAGAAGCTCTTATCTCCCGACACGTGTGGTAGTGCGTGTGTGTGAAAGAGAGAGTGAGGCAGAGTGAGGGAGAGTGAGAGAGAGAATGAGAGTGTGAGAGAGAGTGAGAGTTAGAGTGAGAAAGAGAGAGTGAGAGTGAGAAAGAGAGAGAATGAGAGAGAGAGAATGAGAGAGCGAGAGAATGAGAGAGCGAGAGAATGAGAGAGAGAGAGAATGAGAGAGAGAGAATGAGAGAGAGAGAATGAGAGAGAGAAAGAGAGAGAGAAAGAGAGAGAGAAAGAGAGAGAGAAAGAGAGAGAGAAAGAGAGAGAGAAAGAGAAGAGAGAGAGAGAAGAGAAGAGAGAGAGAGAGAGAGAGAGAGAGAGAGAGAGAGAGAGAGAGAGAGAGAGAGAGAGAGAGAGAGAGAGGAGTGGATAGATCAAGGAAGAGGAAAGAGCGATCGTGCACCGTCTGTGGTCCTTTAGGTAAGGTACTGCTCCTAGTTTTTGATCGGAGGAACCACGGAAAACTACCGATCAGAGTACCTATCCGTAAATTTCTCATCTGGACATCTGTTGAACTCAAACGTAAGTGTGTAGGACAGTCCCAAGATCCGTAAGTTCACCAATCCCCCTATTCAGTCGTTAGGACTGTAAGCCATTTTAAAGTGTACGTGTATATGTTAGATATTAATAGGGAAATAATTCATTTAACAATGATTGATCGAAACAAATTATTGAAAACCCTCCAGACAGTCCTTTAGCAATGTGCACAATAATTACACGTACGTACATTATAAGGAGGCTTTTGAAGTGTCTAGTTTTTTTATTGCGTGTTACAATTCTTTCATTATGGAAGCAATGAATAATTTTGCTTCTAAAATAAAATAAAAAAAAATGTCGAAGGAGTCTCAAAAAAAAAAAAAAATTGAACCGTGGTTGCACCTTTATCCTTTCTTCCTAACCATTTTATGATACATTTTAATCGAATTATATCCAGAAATGCGCCAAGCAATCATACATTTTTAGATGCTACACTCTTCAAAAGAAAATATTTTTTCTGAAGATTTCTGAGGTCACTGTCAGGCCAACGAACTCTTAGAACACGAAACTGTGGTGGATGCATTTTTGAGTAGGTGGCAAAGCATCCTGCGTATATTATTCCATTTAAGAAAAGAGCTTCTGGTCTACTTCAGCTTTGTATTCTTTTCTTGAACCTTTCATTTTTTCTAGCACATTTTACGACACGGAAATAAGGATACACCTCTTTCCTTTCGTTCCAAAATGCATGCAACTAAACAAAGGAATTGGTCTTTTGAATATCTGAAGATGCATGGACGTTGGAAAAGATAATGTGGGTATTTTTTGCAGGAACCTTTCAGTAAAATAGTTTCGAGAAAATTCTATTTCTTCCGTGCTTTTGTGCCTTCGGCAGTCGACCTTGTAAGAAGAGATTCGAGCCTCTATTCATCCAGTTCATTTTTAAATATTTTGAAATACAACTCTGTTTTCAAGTAGAAACTTATGCAGGTTTTATCAGATAAAATCTTCACTTATTTTATTTTTTATTTTTCTCACATATTTTACTATAATGACGAACCACTGTCTTCAACATAACATATGACATGGAGGAGACATTGGAGTCATTGCTGACGTTAAATGTATTTAATATGAACGAAAACAAAATATTGGTTTGATCCTTTACGCTTAAGAAAATCTTTAAAATCTTTACATCACCCTCTCTCTTGCGAGTATACTCTATTTCATTTCCATCCACCATAAATCCACAGCACATCGGTCAACGAACTCGTCTACCCATTCATTTCCAGGGCAACATTCCGAGATCGCCGACATAAACCTGGCCCAGTAAAAAAGGCTGCGCACCAGGGGTGGCTTTCTTCTGGGGAGGGGGTGTCGCCTTCCACTCCCCTTCCTGCACCCCCTCCCCTCCGCCAGCAGACCATAGTGGTCGTCTGTGTTACGCGACTGCGGCCTACCTGAGGGCGACCGGTCCAGAAAGCTCCCGGAGCAGAGGGGGAGGAAAGCACAGGAGGGAGTGGAGAGACGGGGCAGGCAGAAGACTCCGCAGAAGAGAAATAAATTACAAATGAAATGTAGAAGGTTCTTTTCACCGTCTTAGCTTCCCCCCCCCTTCTTCACCGTCTTTAACTTCTTTAATTTCCTCTTTCAGTTATTTCATATCTTTATTTTTCCACTTCTCCTCCTCACCTTCTCCTTGTTGCTTTTTCTCATTTTTGATTTCCTCACACGTCTACTCTCTCTCCTCCTTACTCTCATACCTCTTAATTTCAGTCTTATTTCTCTCTTTGCCTTACACTTCTTTAATTTCCTCTTTTGGTTATTTTTTCATTCTCTTTCTTCTTCTCCTCGTACTACATCTCTTCCTCCTTGTTCTTTTTTCTTGTTAATCTCCACGCACGTTTCCTCTCTCTCTCCTCTTCTCATCTCTCTTATTATTAGTTTTATTTTTCCCCCTTCTCCGTCTTTTATTTCTTACATTTCGGTTTCCGTTATTTTTTCTTTATTTTATCTCTTGTCATAATACTCTCATCATCCTTTTTAATCTCTTCGCACCTCTCCCCTCTCTCTTCTACTTATCACCGCTCTTATTCTTATTCTTATTTTTCTTATTCTTATCGTTTTACTTCTTCTTCTCCCTTTTCTCCTAATTTTACCTTTTGGATTCCTCCTTATTCACCTTCATTTTCTTTTTCTCCCTCTTTCATTGTAAACAGTTTTCTCCTCTTTTAAAACTGTGACTTCATTCATTCAATTTCACTTGAATGATGTGTTCTGACACTCGTCCACACTTGTCATGGTTCAGAATGATTAACACCACCCTTTCTTAGAGTTCAGCTGTAATCTATTCTTCGGTAAAGCCTCATATTAAGTGCGAGCAATAGCTATACCTATTCTTCCAACAAATGACAATAAATGAGCACTTAAGCGAAAGAGAATTGTATTAATAATAGGTTATTATAACGTTGACCATTTGAAGAAAAAATCGTCACAGAAAGCGAGACATTGTTTGTAATGTAACAAATGGCTCTTCAGTGAAGAGAATATATGGGATTCGGCAGAGACCTAACATTTTATTCTTATTATCCGGGAGGTTGTGCAAACGATATCGTTATTAACAGTCTTGACTTGAATTCGTGAAAAACCTTGGTTGTATACACGATGACAGAAAGAAATTTATGAACTATCCGTATATTATAGTACAGAAATGGCTACTTCAAGAAAGATGTAAATATGAAAAATGACAGTTTTGCAACTTGGTGAAGAATATAATGGTTTGTGGACTCAGTTACATACAATCCCCACTCAAATACCTTCATATTTCGGCCTTGAAACATTGAGGAGTTCACTCGCTTTTGACTAAAGTACTCTTTCGGTCACCTCCATCACAATATTTAAAAAAAAAATCAAAATGGATTAAAATGTCTCATTAATGCCTTAAAGTAAGTTATATTTGGAAAAGTATGAAAATTATTGAGTGTCAAGATTTTTTGTACGGGCATTTGCTTTCGGGCGTGTGTATCAACTATGCTCCCTGACCTGGAGTTAATTGTATCCCTCACTTAAACACTATAGGTAAAATTTCATTTACGATAGTTTTCGTTTTCTTCACAATGCCGTTAATCTGATTCACCGTAGTATAAGGTTTTGTTTCTGTTGCCCGTAATTTCTTGTCTGATGTGCTTGTGGATTGTAAAATGTTTATTCCCAAAAAGAACTGTGAATGAGAAAGAGAGAGACTGTTCAGTAATTTTTGGAACGAATTTCCAATTTTATACCATTTTGAAAATTTTATTAAATGTGGGAACTATTGGTTAAATATTTAAATCAATGAATTAATATTTTGAAAGATTGTATCGTAGTAATATTACGAAAAAAGTAATTTTATAATAAATGTTGGTTCAAAGCAAAATATCGTATTACTTCACCAGAATAGTTATTTTTTTGGTTACTTTAGGGAAGCTCTTTTTTTTTAGCCAGAGCCTTTTACCTTAGCCTTTTAACTCTCTGAGCTCATTGCTATTCATCGGCATTTCTCACATTTTTTCTTCCCTTTCAAGTTGAATACCACTTCCTTCAAAGAACAACCTTGAGCCAACTTTGAAACCATCCACAGGACGCCAGGACGCAACCAGGAAGGGGTACTCGCCACCACCGACTCCTCAAAGCAGAACCCACTTACAAAAGATATCTCTCGCGTTGTGTCACAGCAGGCCGTGCACCCTGGTTTTTTCTTCTTCTTTCTCTTCTTCTTCTTCTCCTCGTCGTCTTCTTCTCATCCTTCTTTTCAGTCTTCTGCTTTTCTTCCAGTGCCCATCGGGCGTGGTTCCAACGAGTTCGGTGAAGAAAGAAAAAAAAAAACTGCGCCCTCTCTCCCCAGCCCCTTGTGTACTCCCGATCGCAGGTATTTATACGCTTGTTCATCCGGGCCCCCCAGTCTCTTTCTCCTAACGCGTCTTCCTTTGTTGCGTCCTTAAGAAGGTATTATCGACAACGTGATACCCGAGATCCTTTTTCGAGGGTCACTGCTCGCGGTGGAGTCGTCATTGTGGGGTTAGGAGGGCGGGAGTGAAGGAAAGCTCAAGGCGATGTTACTGTGGGCACATGAATTTTTTTTCCTTGCCTGTGGTTGAATGCGTTTTTATAGAGTCTTTTGCTGTCAAAAACATGTCGCCTTAGGCTGGCCTCCGGTTGAGGAGTAGGCGGGATAATCCGTTTCGCTGTGATTGGATAACGTCGTATTTCAGCTGTGAAAAGGAAGTTTGGAAGAAGGCAGGTTGGGGTAGAACGGATGAGAATGTGCAGAAAGAGCTTAGACCGCAGACGTGAAATGAAGCGACCCACATGCTATATCAACACATACGTTTATCCACTTTTTGTGTACGAGACGGAGAAAGGAAAATATAGAAGAAACGTGTTTTTTTTTAAATCTCTTGCAATAGTAAATACAGGGCAGATTGAACAATTGCTTTACATCGTCTAATCCCCCCCCCCCCCCCCCCAGAGTGTTCATTTCTGTAGACGTACTGTTGTATTTTTATTACTGTACTGTGTTATGTGTGTTATGTGTACTGTTTTATTTTATTGTGATTTTATTGACCATACACCTGCACCAGGAGAGATGGCTTAGGTCCATCAACTGATGTCACTACAGTCTCACTGACCGGGAGGTCCTAGGTTTCAGACCCGACGGTGGCAGGATTTTCGAGACCAGCTTGACAGCTAGTTCGAATTCTGTAGCTGTCTGGAAGAGAATTATAGAGGCCGGATGCTTTGATAGATAGTTTTCAGTGGTTTCTGCGATCAACACCAGGCGAATGCCGGAACAGTGCCCTAATAAATGGGCCACGGACCGCCCGTGATCTTTCCTACCTCTTCCTTCTCCTATCCACAGCTCTTACGCACACACTAACAAGCGCTACACTACCGCACATACCGAAACACCGGTCTGGAGCTTAGAACTTGTCCCGCCTGAAGAAGTGCCCCGCTGGGGGAGATACCTGGTTGAGAAAACCCCGCTATCCGACGGTAGGTCGGCACCAGATTTCGCCATACAGCGGGGAAAGACCACCGCCATCTCCCCAGCAAAGCATACGCTACACTGAGGGGAACAATGACCTCAATAGAAGACGCGCCCGCATTCACAAACATTCAATAAATCCATCCAAGCACCTGCTGAGTTTAGCTCAGAAGCAACATTGACGAATGTCTCTGCATCCTCTAACTTTCCACTCCACACGGTGGACCGAGGTATTACTAAAGAACATATCCTCATATATAATTCTCCCGTGAATAGTTATGTTTTTTTTTTTTTATTTTGAGCCTAATAGTATGAACATGTTACACGTGAACATCAAACATATAGCTCCGAGCTCTGTATCACATTAATAATATTATAAAATATATTTTTAAAATAAAGAAAAATACCTGCAACACTTCATACACTACGCTACCACACATGCCAGGAAACCAGTCGCAAGATTAGCGTTTAATATTCTTTAAGCGTTTTTACTACAACTTGAAATCACAAAATAATAAATCATACCACTGATATCAATACAATGAATGACATTGATAAAAATACAAATAACAGAAACCTAATAGAAATAATAAAAAACATTTAAACATTATTTTAAAAAATATAGCTAATTAATACACGAATCGTGAATTACGTCCATCAGAATGTTGAAAAAATGTCCTGTTAAGAAATATTTGTAAAATAAATAGTTTCCCTTTCAAATAAACAGTTTAGTTTCAAACCTCATTACAATGTAAATTTATTTATGTGGCTGGATTTATTTACTTGCCTGTTCGTATTTACTTAGTAAATAATGAGGCGTGGATTACCTCGGCATAAAAACATTCTCAAGAGAAAACTAATAAAACATCAGTTTACAGTTGTAGATACTGTCGTAGATTAGAGCAGTCTTTTTTTTCTTCATTTCAAACAACACGATATTATTTTTCTCTCCTCGATCTAGAATAAAATGTTGACTCAACGGGACATCAGACAAGCAGTAGTGTACGTTTTAAAATTAAAGAGTTCAAAATAACACACAACAGAAATTCTTCTAGGTTATGGCAGTGCCCACATTCCTCTGTGATTCCGACTCTTGGGTGTAAAGAAAAAGTAACTGATCAACAGTATCAGCCTCAGAAATAGCCTTCCGAGGGTTTGTTAAAAAATATATACTCGATAGGATAATGAGCGACTTCATATGAAAAAAAAATTAGTAACTTGTCATTAACATCCCGGATCGAAGATAACGTAGACAAATTGAAGAAACGTGTTGAAAGAATGACATATGCGAAATTGCCAAAATTAGCGTCAAATTATAAACCAGGGGACACGAGAGGACCTGGGCGACTTAGAAAAAGATGGTTGGGGAAACCGGAACAGGAGAAGCCCTGATACCTGAAGGCAGAAGACGACGTTTGTCGTCTACTTATTTTCAAAATCAGCCCTCTTGAAATCTCCTTTGCAGAGTGAACATTTCCTTTCTCCTCTAAGCGGATACATCTTCAAAGAGGCTCTCGTAATTCTTCATTCGTGAAATCTTGAAACTGGAGTTGTTTTGACCCCAATCCTCGCGGACAATTGAACGAATGGTTCCTAGAACCGCTCGTCCAGATTTGCGAGTCCCTCTGAGCAGCATCTTGTATTTCCGCGGAATTCATCCCTTGTGGGGAGCAGGTAGTTTCGTCTGTAATCACGAAACTTCTCCATCTCAGATTCCTTGCTCCTGCATTTCAACGTTTCGGTCTTTTCTAGTAACTTTCTTGAGTTTCCTGTTTCTTGAGTTTTCAAGTAGTCGGCATCTCCTTGTCAAATACGCGAGAGGAAACAGAACTACTGTGTGACGACTGGACGAAAGTTGATCTAAAGAAGGAAACGAGACAGTCACAGAATAAGAAAGAAATCTTTTGTTTCTTTTACAAGTCTTTGTTGAAATGTATTCGTTCTTGTAACAATCATAAATACTGTGGAGTTTTGTTAGAATCGTTGTTTTTGTTTGTTGGCAAAAGTATGATCTCTCTTGACTTAAATACAACTGTTTTGAAATTTAAAAATATTTTATACAATTACATCAAATGATTTGTATATTATAAATGAATGTTATTCTTTTGAGTAAAGAACAATCAAATTTCATAAATTGATGCTGTTTATTATACAAACTCCTTCTTAAAATTACGTTCTCAACTTAAGCTCTTTTGCTTTCTTCTTCATGTGATATGCAAGTATTTAACATAATTACTAGATATTAGAAATAATCGATAAGTACAAAACCAAGTACAAGGAAACTCGCCTTTTACTACCGGATATCGGCAAAACGTGTGGTGTTTCTGAATGTGGTAGAATCTCAGGAAGGGAGGGGTACGGTAAGAGAATCAGAATCCTTCATCAAAGAGAATCACTGATGTTAAAACAGTACGTACTTTCTCGCCTGTATTTTCACGCAGAATTACGTCGAAATTACTCAATTTTTTTGAAAAATTGTACATGATAGTTTTTCGAAATCTATTTTCAAGGAACAGATTTAATTAAGGAAAAATGTCTATCTTTAATATTTTAGTTGTAGGAAGACTCCGAAAAATACAGACATCAACTTTTGCAATTTTCGAAAAATTACTGATTTTAACGAACATGAGAACTGCACCATTCTCTTAAACGCCCTTCACACTATAAAAACATAATAAAAAACGACGGAACCATTTATTTTAAATTTAGAAAATGTCCTAGGGGCTTCATGCAAAGTACGCCCAAAACTAAAATATAGATTTCAAATTCAAGGGGCTGCGACATCAGCCAGATGTATTGCGGAATATCAGTTTTGGAGAAAATCAGCGAACTGTTTAGCCGCTAGCGTTATCTACATACGGACGAACAGGCAGTCAGGCGGGCTGGCCGTTTTGCCGTCATTCATTTATCCACTTTTTATTTACCAGGGCTCTATAATAATAGTTTTTCTGATGAAAATTTGTCGTTTGTTCTCGTAGCATTACAAAACTTCCAGGCTACTCCGAAGCGAGAAAGTAAAAGTAGTTTTTTTCTTGTCATTATTGATTATTCAATTTCTTTTTCGTATAGATTACGTTTCTGGGGACATGCGGCCCCATCATCAGACATTCAAAATAGCATTACTATTTTAATGGTCATCACTATTTTTTTCACATTGGCATTGATTAATTTCTGATTACTCGTATGCATTGCTCTGCAAGCCAATGCGAAAACACGTTAATCTCTCCGGGATAAATATCTCTGTGTCTACTGAAAATAAATATTACAATATATTACACACTTCAGAACAGCACTGCCGAGCACTGCATTGGATAGATGAAGCATCAGCTGAAATGCAGTTAGCGACGTAATGCCTTCAGGCGGACGGAGCCGTACGATTCATTTGCGCGCGAGTACAAGTGGAGGAGAAAACTTGCAGGGGAAACAGAGGCAACAAAATCGGAAATTGGTCTTTCCAGGAAATGGTCTTTCCGGGAAAGCAGTAAGAAAATGTACACGCCAAATGATTTTTAAGGAGAGTATTGGCATAAAATGCGTTGGTAATTGCGAGTTTTGTTGGTAATTGCGAGTTAAAATATGTTGACAGTTCTGCGTTGGACAGACTCAAGGATGTTTCATGTTAACGTGGGGGCCGTTCTTAAGTAGGCAGGCATAGAGAAACCTCATTTACCGTGCGTTGGCCGCGCACACTTTAGCCGGTCTGTGAGGCCTCACTCACAATACAAACTTAAACGTAACGCAATGCCGTAAACTTAGCAGTCAAATACACACGTAAAAACAAACGTAAGCTGGAACGTAAGTTTCGCCTGAGCCAATCAGATTTCAGAGTATTGAAGCTTGATCGATTGTCGATTCACTTCTAGCATCGGAAAAAGAAATTTACACCATGGCTTTTAGCTTTCTCTTCGATTTGTCTTTATATATAAATGCGAGTAGCTGTTGTATTAGCGCAAGCATTTCCTTTACTTTATAAACAAGGATTCTCTTGTACCAAACTCACGAATGATTCGTCTGACGAAATTATTTTATTCGCCACGTGAAGTTAAAGTCACAAGAAAAATGATCCAAATTGTTTTGAATTCACTACTTGCGTCAAAACAGTTCGCAAAGTAGTTCAGTACATAACAGTAATGAAATGACATAACCATAAACTACCTGAACACAATCTGAAATCCATTATGTGTGTTTCTTTCATGCTGCTCTCTGATTGGCCTTCGGTAGAATTCCGACGTAAACTTATCGTAAAATCTTGGTGCGTGTGAACTTGTTTACCGTTTTACGTCTGCGATTACGTCAAGGCTTTGTGAATGGTCTCGCGTAGTAACCCATTTCTAGGTTTTGCGGCTACGTAGTGTTTACGTAAAAGTTCGCATCGTGAATGAAGCCCGAGTGACTCACTCTTGGAATCGAGAGCGCGGGGAACGAATCGCGCCCCAAACTGCATCTCGCAGTGGCGAAGGAAGAAAAGCCAATCGCGAGCGCCCCCTAGCGCCGCCCGTGCCCACGGGGCGTTCCGCCCCATCGCCGGCCGCTGCCCATCGCGTCGCCGCCCCCGCAGGGAGCGCTCTGCGCGGCTGTTAACGGCGGCGCTGCACTCCATAAAGGCCGCTCGGGCAGTTCGTTATCGCAGGCGGCCGACGGCCTGTGACGGGATGGGCCGCCGGCCTCGCCCTGCGGAAGGAGGGAGCGCGGCCGCGGAGGCTGTTCGTCACGAGAGGACAATTGTTGCGGTTCGATGAAAGGCACATCTTGTTTTGTCTGGCGGGATGGGAGGACGCGGCTGCATTCTAGGGGAGAGAGTGTGAGCGGTGTTTCGTAGTTGGACCGGAAAAAGGAAACGGGATGGTAACTGCCCTCGGTAGACATGCTCTCTCGATTGAAACGATATAAATAATGTTCGGTCACCATCAACTTCTTCTCTTATTTCTTCGCCATCTTTTCCTCGTCTCTTGTTTCTCTCATTTTCTTTTCTTTCTTGTCCTCCTTAATTTATTTCTTAGCCTTCTTTTATTTTTTATCCTTTACTCTTCATTTTCTGCTGCTTACTTTTCCCCACTTCCATCATTACCTCTTAACTGCTCTCGGTAGACATGTTCGCTCAATTGAAACGATATATATAAGGCTCAGTCACCATCACTTTCTTCAGTTACTTCTTCACCATCTTATCCCATCTCTTTTTTCTTTCGTTTTCTTTTCCTTCTTGTCCTCCTCCTCATTCTCTTTCTTAGACTTCTTTTCTTCTTTGTCCTTTTCTCTTCATTTTCTTCTGCTTACTTTTCCTCTCTTCCATCATTTCCTCTTCTTTCTTCCTCCCTCTCTTTCTCTCTCCCCCTCTCTTGCTTATGGTTGACTAAAATATTAAATTACTGATGCACTTTTCGAATTTAGAACCACAAATAGTTTCTAAATTTCGAGATATACCGCTCCCATACCTCCTTGTTTCACATCATTTTGAAGATAAATTATGCTTATACTAACAGTATCTCGAAGGAATTTTATTTCCTGGTAAAATTAATTAATTCATATCTCTTTAATTATTTTGGAAAACAGTATTTACTTACGAACATTGTGAACATCAATGGTTCATATTTAGTTTTTGGACAACAAAACGAACAATATCGAGAGTCTAAGGATTAATGTTCGGTAGAACATATAGCTTACACAGAAAGAAATTGCTCTCTTCAATTTGAGTTACTCATTCAACAAAGTATTTATAATAGAAAACCTTAGCAAATATGTTTCACCATGAATGTTATGACGTAACGAATAATGGATCTAACAGTGCCAATCACACCTCTGTTCATCTCAAATTACCCATTGGAAATTTGAGAGTTTCAGCTTCGCTAAAGGCTCCTTTTCACGTCACCCTATACAAAATGTGATTATGAACCTGCAAAAGAAAGTGTGTCCCATCCCTACTGTAGACCCTCGCAGCCATGAATATCGATGACGCATTTTCTGTCTCTCCCTCCCCCTCCCCCTCCCCCTCCGACCCCACCCCTCGCGCCTACTCCACCGCCGCCGCCATGTTTCGAACACGCGACCACATCGGTCGCTACACGCAACGCAGCTGGTTACCGATGCATCGCGTTTTAAATTAATTTTTGACGCAGCTAACTCTGTTTTAATTGAATCGACGGTCTGCCGGCCCCTCCCCCTTCTTCCACTACACGACCAGTGTTGCCGCTGACCCTGTCGCCACGCCACAGCTCGGGTACAGCCGGGCGGGGTTTAAAAGATACTGCGGTGATGAGATGTGTAAGCGTAATATAATGTGCAGTAAAAAAAAATCAGGCAGATATGGGTTGCCTCGGGAAGTCGGTGGCGGCTTGTGAATTCAGGGGTCCCGCTGAGGTGGCTTAGGGCATCAACTGATGTCTCTGGAATGCCTCTGACCGGAAGGTCCTAATTTCCAGTTCCAGAGTGGCAGGATTTTGGACACTTGCTATGTAGTGAGGTGGAATTCAGTGCTGTCTGGCGGAGAATTCTAGCGACCGACTGCTCTTATCGGTAGTTTTCCGTTGTTTTTCCGAACAACACTAGGCGTATACCGGAGAAGAACCTTCACAAACTGGCCTACCACCGCAGACATTCATTTCTTTCTCATTCTTGTCTCACCTCTCCTTACACACAATGGTTAGCGTATCGGACGGTTATAACCAAGTTGGCGGGTTCAAACCCGATCGAAACCGCGGATTTTTAAGGGCGAGAAAATCCTGTCCCCGGCGTCCCATGTTAGTAGATTTACTTGCATGCAAAAGATCCTCAAGCCTGAATAAAGCCTCTGAGCAAAATTCAAATCGCCTATTTCGTCGCCCAAGAAATACCTCCTTTCTCTGCTAGTTGGTGAAAGGAGCGTAGCGAAATTTGCGTGGTCAGACGGACGAGCGGGCCTGATGTCCCGAGTCTCGACACGTAAAATAAGGCAATAATTCAATTCAATTCAATACACACATACATGCACATCTGAAACATCGGGAGATCAAACGGGAGCTTAGATCTAGCCCCGACTGGAGCGGTGCCTCGCTGGGGGAGATACCTGGAAAGGAAAATAAGCACTCCAACGTGTAGGTTGGCGCGGAATGTTACGTTCCAACGAGGACTAATGACGTAGCATTTATCGTTTCTAGAGTTACGAAATAAATTAATTTTAAAATTATCGCAGATCCCCTATCGTTTGGAGTTTGGTTGGAGAAAGCGAGTTCTCTCAGCAAGTTTCCTCGAGATTCTCCGTTCACCAAAATCATTCACTTAATCATCATTATTACTTTTTATGACTCAATGAACATCAGGCGCAATCACCTCTTGCAAACAGACACAACCATAAAGCTCTAACAATGCCCCTGTGCAGAAGAGTTCGACGACTATGCGCACGTGACAGGTAATAAAATTAATTAGGGCACTAATGTGTTAATAGTTTTGTAGGAACAAAATTACATTTTAAACCAGTTCATGTAATATTTATTATAATAAATGGCTCTGAATATTATTATTTTTATTGCTATTACTGTATTTTTCCAAAATTCGGCACGTTTGCTTTTGTCTTCGACAAAAGTTTTTGTCTTCGAGTTGCTTCCTTTGCGAATGCACTGCAACAATAGGAACATCGCGGAGAGTTTGGAGTGTGCTCTGTGAGACTGAAGTGCCTTTCACGTCTCGCAAACCAATGTAATATAACAACTTGCAAACAGATGTCACCATATACCCCAACAATGCCTCTGTACACAAGAGTTCGACAACAATGAGCGCGCGTTAAGCAATAAAATGAATTAGAACGATAATAAGTTAATAAATTAGCAGTAAAAGACAAAATGTATTCTATTAAAATTTACATTTTGTACAACGTTTCGAATCCTCATACTTCTGACAGATATTCTATTCAAAATTACGAGGGTTGAAAACGTAGTGTACCACGTAAATTTCAATAAAAGATTATTGCCTATGATAATTGGTTTCTAAGTTTTAGACGTGTAGATATATGAACAATATGACAATTAAAATATTTTTTTTAAATCAATAAATATAATAATGATCAGATATTAATATTAATTTATGGGTTTATTGCTCTACAATGCTCTCCAACATGTTACTTTTCTTGGTTGTATTTTTTTTCTCCCAAAGCGCCTAAAATTCTGCGCTGCATTTTTTTTTTGTCGTCTTCGACAGTTGCTTCCTACGCCGATGCGTAGCGACAATGGGGACGCGGCCGAGGGCGTGGAGCGTGCCCCGCGAGACTGAAGTGTCTTTGAGCCGCCGCCTGCGCCGCCAGGAACCGTCTAATCAGGCGAGGCGAACCGCTCGCCCCCCCCTCCTCCCAGCACCGGGCCTCACCTCCGCGAAGCCCATGCATCTTGGGCTAATGTGTTGTGAAAACATCCCAGCGTGGCGCCACTGCCGCTGCCGCCGCCGCCACGGCTGTGCAGTGGGCCGGTCTCGATGGATTCGGGGCGCGATTTTTTTTTTTGTCGAGGAGGAAATGTTGACAGTTTTTGTTTATTCTAAAATTTAAAAAAATAAATCGTGAGCAGGGGTGTGATGACGAAAGGTGTCAACATTTTCGTTCACTTATTTTGAGAATATGCTGAAAAATACACGCAGTTGTTGCTTCTGTCACTGTGAAAGTAGGGTCGAGGCCTAATGAAACTGCAAATAAACAATCCCATAATTATGAGTCTATTTTCTTTTCCAGTTTCCGTAATTTGGTTTTCTTGATATTAATATTTTACGTCATTGGTTTCATAACTGAAATGCGTAGAACTAGTGTAAGGTAAAAAGGCAGCTAGTGGTGAAAAATTAATACTTTCCCAGCAGGGGACCTCATAATCTCCAGAGGGGAACTATCCCCGGCATTCTATCTCATCATTTTGCATCGTGTTTGTATTGCTAAGACAGCGATGTTGTAAGTGTGTGTTGTAATGGTTGATCTACTTCTAATATTATTTCTTTAGTCTTACGACATCTTGCTCGATTTAAAAAAAACGAGTAGACGGCGAGTTAAAGTTTTGTATAAACTGTATGGATAACAAAATTCTTGTTAGCCCGAGCTTTGTGCTCATGTGAGACAGCTTTTGCAGATTCTGCTACACTAATGATAAAATAATTAGTATAAAATGTTTTGAGTAATCTTCTACCATTTCCACTGTGTTGTTGCAAATTGTTACTATTTGTACTACGGTTTAAATTAAACTTTATTCACGAAGGGAAAATACTTTCAAATTACGTTAGAAGGACGCAGACTTGCAGTCTTCTGTGGATAAAAGTATATTGTCTGTGACAAAATATTTCATTTCTTTGCCGCAATTTTAGAAAGAAAATAAGCCAATAATAAAAATGGCAATTTATTCTAGTTGGAGAGTTACTCTTGGAGTTGAAGGATATTACCAATATGTCTGAGTTCAACAGTTTCCTCAAGTTGTTCATTTGAAAGGTTTAAATTCTTAACATAATACAATTATTTAAATTAAGTAAGGAACTTTTTCAAATTAGTCTTTCTTTCACATTGGTATAACTGAAAGTACTACGAAAGAAAGGCACGTGACTTCGAGAGCATGCAGTATGGCTTCCCTATATCTTATAATTGCAATGGTGAGAATTTATGTTTATTTTTCATCGGTTTACAGAACTTATATCTTAAACCTGACTTAAACCTACTTTTGAAGTTTTGTGATTGATATAACCTTAATGCGAATTCAACATCATCTACTGAAACCAGCAGCAATTACCAACATCCTCCTAATAATGAAAATGAAAACTGTAGGAATATAAAATTTTAAAATTAATTCAGCATGTGTACGTGTGCACTACTTTCCTGCTTGATGTGGACGTTCGTGTAGTCCCTAAAAATCGTATCTCCATTCCAATGCGAGAGTACCTGAGCGTACGCGGTATTTTTCGTCGCTGTGACCACGTTCCTTGCAGCGCGGCGCGCGCCGATTTTTGGCCCGCGAATCCGCCCTGCGGTACACCGCGAGCCACCGCCCCCACCGCCCCTCCCTCCGGGGCGCGCGCCCGCCGGTCCGCTGCTGTGTGTTTCACCATTTTACTTCCAGGCGACCGCTCCCGCGTCCCGCTTTGTGCCATCCGCTCGCACGAGAGAGGGGTGGGAGGGGAGGGTCACGGAACGGAGAGGAGTGGGGGGGGGGCATGGTTGGAAGCCGGGGGAGGGGTGGCAGCGGATCCCGGGGCGTTTTGTCGAATCCCTCCTACAGCCACCGTACGCAGCCCGCCGCGCCCCCGGGCCGCGCCGCGGCCGATATCTCCATACGAAAAGGACGGGGAGGCCCCGCCAGGGCTACCACCACCACCGCACGAACATTCCCGCACAATGGGTTGCGTGCTGCCGCCAGCTGCGGCTCGCCGAGACCGGTTGCGCCGCGGGGAGTGGAGGATGGGGCGGGGCGGGGCGGGGCGGGGTGATGGGGTGGCTTGCCCCTCTTCCTCGCGACTATCGCGCTTTTAGGGTCGGTGACGCGCCCCTGGAGGGTGGTGACACCTTGATTCGGGTGACGGGCGACCCTTTTGCGGGGCTCTTTCATTTCGTCTCGGGAAGGGGAATTATCGCATTTGCCACGGGAGGTGATGTGAGGCGAGGCGAGGCGTGGCGAGGAGGGAGGATGTGAGGTGCCCTAACTGGGCATGCTTTTATGGAACAGAGGGCGGTGAGAATTGAGACTTGCGTTATTGGCGGATGTCACACTTGTAAGAGGAAAGTACAAGGTTAATCTTTTGTGCGGGCTTCAACCAAATTGCAGTACTTGCTGCAGACGTGACGTTTACGCCCATCTGAGGACGTTGCCAGAATTTGTGCGACGGGGGGAGGGATAAGACTTTTACTGAGTGTGCGCTTGTGTGAAGAACATTTAACCATGTACTCAAGAGAATCATTTAACCATTTACTATATGAAGTAAATACTTAGATATACAATATTTTCAATAAAAATGCAAGGGATGCTGCCCAAAGTATGAGAATCAAAGTTAATCACTTGAAAAATGGTCAACTTTGAATTATTAAAAGTCACGTGTTTAAAATTTATATATTACATTAAATACTAAGGAATTCATGTCGAACAACACACAATCTAAATCTCCAGTGATATAAGTATGTATTTCAAATGCACAATTAAGAGTTACTCGCATACATTCTAGATACACGTAATATAAAGCGGTATAAACTAAACAACAGTATTGCTAACAGGATATCAAAGTTTTAAGTTTTCACTACTACAACTGAAATCGATGAAACTGTAGTGTAAATGAATAATTCCATAACAAACTGTTTTAACTCTCTCAGACATATTCATGCATTCACATCTGACACTGCTTTAAAATAGTGTAAGCAGCTTTCGTACGCACCTTAAAAAATGGTGTAAGTTTATAACAGACCAACCGGTAACGTAGGTTACTCCCGTTCACTTCTGCTCGGCACACGCCAGAAGACACCACTTTCGAGCTCCGTATTGAACTAATAGGCGGAGATTTCTGTTTCTCTAAGTTCCAGAGCAACACCACGTATAAGACGTATTAGCGAGTGACCGCAGCCAAAGAAAACGAAGCTGAGAACAAGTGGGATTATGTATTCTATGGATGTGCTCCAATCAAGATCGGCACTAAAATATGGATAGGTGTATTTGTATTAATGTTTAGTGTTTATATGTTCGAAAAGGGCAATTAGCTTCGGCACCGTTAGATCCCGGGGTTTCCAAGTCGGTCACCCAATCAGGAACCCGCGATGTCTCAAATTTTAACCCTCCTGCCTTCATGTAGTTGGCGAATTCGACAAGCGACGCTTCTTTCGCGGTGGTGACCTTTTAATTGAACCATCGTAGCATTCCCCTGGAAACCACGAAAACCCCGGTCAAGATGGCCACCACGGGCACTGAACGCGGGCCTCCCGAATATGAAGTCAGCGCGCTATGCCCTGAGCCACTTCGCTCGCTCGGTGTGGGTAGGTGTACTGCACATAAGTTATTTCAAAATTTGCAAGGAATAAATCCTAATATTAGCCCGCAAGGGGATGGGGGGGAGGCAGTTCACTCGCTCCCGCTGCCACCACTGTTGCCATCTGCTGGCGGTACCTTGGGCTGCAATTGTGTCGCCTGCGATTGTGCCAAGTGACGACTCAATTCCTCCCCAAAGCGTTGAAACGGGTAGAGTCCCCGCTGCGTTGTCCAGAAAGAAACGGCCAAGAAGGGGAGATGAAGAATGGATGTTGGGCGGGCTTTTCACACATCATTTTTACGTGGCCTCAGACGATCAAAAGAACAAATGAGGTTTGTTTAGACCTACGTGACATATGTGAACGAGGCCCATTCATAAGTAGAGTCAACGTTTAAGGGAAGTCTTTGTGTGAGAGCTGAAATGCAGAGTTGCGTTGCAGCTTTTGTTCGTGTAGCAAAAGGTCATTTATTGCTTATTTCGCTTTTCTTTTACGCATGAACTATGAAACTCTCATTTCCTTTTGTATTGTATGATGCAAATTATTTGTGTACTGAAATGTATGCATCAGCTTTATTTGCAACTAGTCTAAGTTAAAATTTCTGTAATTTATATTTAATATTTTTTAAAACACGTTTCTTTTATTTAGGAGTAGTGTGCGGATTTTGATGATCTAAAACATCCGAAAAAATGATCAATAAAATGCGTGTAAAATGTTTTTAAAATTCCCTAAAAGCAAAGAAAAATGACGTAAAAAATGTGATAAAAATTAATTCAGATGAACAACATTGTTGGATGTGTTACTGATGTAATCGAGGCTCCTTTCTTTCATTCAAATTTCCCTCCGAACTAACGCGTACGAAGGATTTTTCGCCCCTAATTCGATCGCGTTTCACCCCGCAAACTTGGATAATACGGATACGTTAACATCTACACCACCTTGTGAAGGAGTACTCCAGCATCCGTACAGAATCTTCAGAGAAAATCACGAGAAAGACAGAACCTGACCCCTAATTCTCACCCTGTCAATGGTATCATCCTATCTAGATTATGCAATCCACTGAAAATGAAAAGAGGAAGAAGGCTTATAGACGACCTATCAGAGTAGCCGTGCTCTAGCAATATCATCCGGGCAGTGACATAGTCTGACCCAGTTTATACAGCACACTAACTGAACAGAAGAAGTCATGGAAACGACCCATCAGAATAGCCGTGCTCTAGCAATATCATCCGGGCAGTGAGACCCTCTGACCCAGTTTATACAGCCCACTGTAACTGAATAGAAGTCCTAGAAAATACCGATCAGAGCAGTTGGCCTCCAAAATTCGTTTAATGGTCGTGACCAAGTTTGATCCCAGCGATTAAGAAGTATCAACAACGACGCGATTCGAACTTAGGACTTTCCTCTCTGCCAATCTCAGCTGCGGTTTCGCAACAATGTTTTCAAAAGCACCGGGTGCATCTCTGTGTCGACTTGCAGAACATTCGCCTTATATGTATATGCAATCATTTGGCATAGCAAGCATGACACCAGATCGCATAGCAACAATGTTCCGCCTTCATCCGGTTAGTAAGTACCGCATTAATGCATCTGCGTGACATGAAAGCGAGCCGGCCTGAACGCGCTACTCGGTAATTTCCCGCTATCAGGAATCCCATCTACTAAGAGCTTCTCTCCAACACAAGAGACAGCCAGTGACAATACGGACACTAAACACCGGGAAACTGCTGATAAACCATCTCGGTTTTTCTGTATGGACCCGCTACCCTCTGAGGGTTGTGTCCCGTCCCCTTTTGAGGTTGCCTCGACGGGTTATCCTCTCTCTCCTTGTCTCTTCCTTTCATCGCTTTTATTACGTCCATTACCTCCTTCCGCATTGTGGCCGTGTGCATATGTGACTCTTATCTTCCCATCTTTGTATCAATGACGACTGTAGTAGCATCAGATGCAGCTACGAATGAAACGAGGAATATTATTGTGTGAGTAGGTAGAGAGTGGCCTGGATTTGCGCCAGGTCTAGCTGAATTTTCGCATACGTTCTTTTTTTATTATATTCTTCTGGAAATTTATGACTTTAATCTATAGTCTAAGTTTTTGTGAAATGGGCATACATTCAAAAGGTGACATTCCATTTGGCAGAAATTGAGTTCTTCTGCTTTTTATTTCTAGGAAAAACCAGAGACGTCTTATAATAAGCACTACTGTAAGTACTCTATTCGTTGAGTTAAAGTCAAATTTGAAAAATGTAAAATTTGTGCTACATTACTACACTACACTACGGAAAAGAGGGAAATGAGTCACATTTGGAATGTTTGCTAGTAGTTACTACTGGCCTGCAGCAGTGAAAACGTTGCTGAACACCACACGAAATAGCTTTACAAAAAGCAGTTTGGTCTATGCTAAAAATAAACAAATAAAATACATCTGTCTAATATACTACAATTTATTAAATACTGTTTTTACAACAGCAGTCTTCATGAATTCTGCAATTAAGTAGTATTGTATATACTGATATCTAGAGTACATCAGTTCTTTACTTCCCAAGAATATAAAAAAATTGCTGTTCCATAACTCAACACGTGAATAGAAAATATTTAAGGGTGGACGATCTCTTTCTTGTTGCCTTGCTGTCGTGGGACTGTGTTGTAACCAGGAACGCACTGAGATGTAGAATTCAGTCGATACGTGCAGTATGAGAATAGACAGAATATACAGAATGCAACCAAATTTTTCCTTTTTCAATTAAGTGATTGTTTTTGTATTTTCCTCATGTTTCTAGGTACCTGAAGAAACCATACACTTCCTCATGAACAATAGTCGCATTGTTTTCTTTCAATATCTTTATACATTGGAAATTCATTACATGCACGTTTTTGTATTTTTTACGAATTCCTAAGTATCTGACGAAATCATAAACCTCTCTCACATGGGCGGAGATTCCATACTAGGTTTCTTTCAACTTCTGGGAGTAATGAAAATTAGTAATAGAGATTATTTGTATTTTTCCCGAAATCCAAGGTATATAATGAAAACATAGATCTCATGGACGTGGACGAAAGCGGGCAGAAAGACCAGACGTGAAGCGAGGAGAGACGAGATAAGACCTACGAGGGGAAACCATGAGGGCGTTCGGTATGGTAAGTTGGTGCCAGAGGGAGCAAGACTAGTTTTCCCCATGCAAATCTTAAAGATCAACCTAATCTGATTTGATTTGAGTCAATGTAAAGTAAAAATCAGCGTAATGAGTCAGATCTAAATATGTAATGACCTAGAGTTAATAAAGGGAACATGTGTTAGCTAAATCTATGAATCCTACCTTTGATATCAGATATAAACAATCACGACCAAGAAGGGACTAATATTGTCAAATCTTCACTCAAGTACTCAAGGCGAAAAATAGTAAATACCTGTGAGAAGAGTTGATGCGACAATCGAATCAAAATATAATTGATATATATCTTCGTCGTTTCAGTAGAGGTAATCAGACTACAATGAGTACGAAAATGGTTCATTTATCACATTATACGCTAAAATACTAATAACAAACTAGTTTCGAGAAACTTTCCCCGTCTTCAGCGGTACACACAACGTTATTACCAAAACATATCTTAAATATTAACGGAAGTAAATAAAAAATTAAAAAATACTTTGTACTAATTCTACTTTTGTTAGTATTTCATCTCCACTTTCATGTGAATTCATCTCCACAGTAGTAACCTTCACAAACAAAATTGACCTCACTCACTGAGTTCATTTTGACCCACTGCTGCGTAAAGCATCTCTAGGAATTCTCACCAGTAGGTTTTTCTTCCTACCCCCCAACCCGTGTTTTCTTCGCGATCTTGGCCATCTGCCTCGAGACTCACAAACTACTTCCCTCGACAGGCTGCCTCTTCCTGCATCGGCTCCCCATCGCGCTGGACCAGCCCCTGATGTATGACTCTCGAGATAAGTTCGTTCCGAGGGACACAAAGAACAGAGTGGGCAGTTACTCGGACCTCGGGAAGAATGGTTCTGCGGATGGAGTTTTAGTCTTCGATTGCGGCTTTTTGTTATACTTTGGAAGTAACTGAGAGTACTCGTGATTTGAATACTTTATTTCGATACGAACCAAATTATTCATTTTATGAATATTGTTTTAGAAACACATGTATATCCAATTTTAATGTCCTTTGTTCACAGAGTTCCAAAATGTTGGTCATTTGTGTCTAAACTATTCAAAATGAATGTATGTCTCCAAGTTTCAAAATGACACATTTTGTAACTTAGAGACACGCTGTAATTAATTTCTGTAAATTGTCTTCAGTTCCTTACGCTTACTTTTGACGGTTTTGATACGTTTTCCTTAGAAAAGTTTCTTGTTAGTAATAATAAGAAGAAATAGTTGGTATTTATAATTTCAACGTATAGCAGAAGAGACCATTAGTGGAATCTTCTGTTTACGTTTTCTCTCTGAGTTTTGCCGGAATCTACTTTTAACATCAAAAATGTATTTAAACCACAAAATGTGGTTTTTAAGTAAGTGTTTCAATCTGCGAGCCTTCAAAATTTTGTAAAGCTATTGTAAATAAATTTATATAAATAAATTTGTAAAACTGTAAATACATTTTAAGTCTAAGAGATTGAGAACAAATCTATAAAAAAAGTTGAAATTCTGAAGCGCTCTTACATCGATATAGCTGAAAATAGTGAGACAGTGAAGGATGTATCACACATTTACACACATAACTACACGACCCTACTCACGCACCCATCCACACACACTCGCACTCATCCACACAAACGTGTGTGAGTACATACTGAGATGTGTGTGATGTAACAATTTTACTTTTGGATCTTTTTCATTATTCTTGGAGAAGAAAATAATGTTAATAATGTCTTTTCAGAATCTTGTAATAATAAGAACATTTTAGAAAGTATTTTTATTCAGTTATTTTGGTAGAACGTTTCAGAAACAAGCGCTTAAACATTCGTTTTCTAAAAGAAAGAAAGAAAAAAATGAAGTTTTAGTCAATTGTTATGGATCGTTGACGTCGTCGCTTTCAAGGCTCGCCACTTAACACCTTCCTTCTTCTCGAGCGTTGTGGGAGTTCCTGGAATCGATATTGTATTGCTAAAGGGTGGTAGTGAAGAATCTGTCACACATTTGCTAAACCAACAACACAACTCTACTTATCTACTGGTACACAGTCTCGTACACACAAACGTGTGTGAGTGTATATTGAGAGTGAATGAAGTAGCTATTATAGGGATTTTTTTTATTGTTCTTGGAGAAGACAATAATGTCTTTGCAGAATCTTGTCAATAATCATATTTTAAAATATATATATATATATATATATATATATATATATATATATATATATATATATATATATATATTCAACTTATATTATCTACTTATGAACTATATATTAGCTACTTATACACATGCTCATAATATATAGCTAATAAAAATATTGTCAATAAAAAGCATATTTAGAACATTTTTAAATTCAGTTGTTTTCGGTAGAACGTTCAAAAGTCTCAGGAACACGAGCTTAAACATTGGTTTTCCCTAAGAAAAAAAAGAAAAAAGAAAAAAAAACATCCTGTCGGAGGCAATTGCAGCGGATTGTCGACTTCTTCGCTTCCAAGTCTCGCCACTTAACATCTTCCCTCTCGAGCGTTATGGGAGTTCCTGTAATCAATATTGCAGTACTTAAACGGTATCAGATAACGATGAATATCACTCATTTACACAAATAACAACACAACTCTACTTACCTACTTATACACATGCTCACTCATTTACACAAATAAAAACAAAACTCTACTTACCTACTTACACACTCAAAATAAATTGCTAATAAAAATCTCGTCAATAATAAGCATATTTAGAACATCTTTTTTAAATTCAGTTGTTTTCGGTAGAACGTTCAAAATGTCTCAGGAGCTTAAACATTCGTTTTCCCTGAGAAACAAAAGAAAAAAGCTTCCTGTCGGAGGCAATTGCAGCGGATTGTCGACTTCTTCGCTTCCAAGGCTCGCCACTTAACATCTTCCTCCTCCTCGAGCGCCCCGGGGGCTTCCTGTAATCCATAATGAGCTCGGGCGCGCTCCCTTTTTCCCTGCGTCGGAGGGGAGCTCCAAATCGCCTTAATTTGTTCGCGAGGCCTCGCGGCTTCGCTGCTGATCGGCCCCCACCGCACGCTGCCGGCGCAGACAGACTCTTCCGGCTTCTTTCGGCGGGCGGCCCCTTCCCCCCCCCTCCCGCCCCCGAAGAAATGTTGCGGTCGTCTTCTTTCTTCCAGACGCTACAGCTCAATTTGGGACTAAAGGACTGGCAGTGTGGGAGCGTTGCTGGTGGTTCTCTCGCCGTGTGACGGTACCTGAGAGTGTTTTGTGTTTCTGGTTGCAGCGCCAATTTGGTCGTTACTCCCGTCAGTGTAGTGCATGCTAAAGTAGGGAGGTGGCTGTGATCCTCCCCTGCTGGATGCTGCCCTACACGTAGTTTTCTCACTCTTCATGTATTTCCGCCAACTGGACAATGCACCATATGACAATGCATTATATGAGAAAGTGTTTTTATTTTATTTTTTCTCTATAGATCTCTATAGAATACTTCAGCCCTCAGAATCATTACAGAGATATTTGAAGTGATTTCTTCAGGGTTTTTTCCCAAGAGTGTATCTCTCAACGTCGATATTGGCGAAGGTGGCGGGGTCGTCTGGGGCATCATGAGTGGAGGGGAGGGCTAGAACGACGTGAGAAGCAGGGTCAGCGAGATGGTGAGAGAAGCGGGGACGGCGTGGGGTCAAGGGCGATGAGGACGGCAGGAAAGACCCCAAGAGTGGTCACCGGGTGTGTAAGGCCGTCAGGGACGGAGGCGGCGGCAGGATCGGCATGAGTGGCGGGTGCAACGAGAATGACAGAACCAAGGTCAGCGGGGTTGGTGAGAGAGGTGGGGACGGCGTGGTGCCATGTCGATGGGGCGGTAAGGAAGGCGAGGTCGCCTGGAGCGCGAAGGGACGAAGTGCTGCCATGGTCAACAGCGACGGCATGCGAAGCGGGGCTGAATAGAGCGAAGAGAAAAGCAAGTACACGGAAACAGTGAGAGCGGCTGAGCAGTGCCGACGAGGAACGGGGATGGCGTGGGGCGGCGGGGAAGACCCCATCGGATGTTTGAGGGCGGCAGGGACGGCGTGGGCGACGGGGACGGCATAGCAGGCGGGGGTGACTAGAACGAACAGAGGAGTAGGGGCAACTGAAATAGTGAGAGCGACTGGGTAGTGGCGATGACTGGCAGGGACGGCGGGAATGGAATCAAGGAACGGTGGGAGAGGCACTTGGTCGGTTTGTGAAGGTGACGGAGGCAGTGGGAGCGGCGGGGGCGATGGGGGCGGCCGGGGGTGACAGGACTGGCGGGGGCAACGGGGTCGGCGGCGACGACGGGGGTGACGGGGACGACGGGGGCGACGGGGGCGGCAGGGGCGACGGGAACAATGGGAGCGACAGAGGCAGTGGGGGCAATGGATCATGAGGGCGATGCGGGTGACGAGGACGGCGGAGGTGGCCGGGGCGGCGGAGGCGATGGGGAACGGGGGCGACGGGGGCGCTGGGTGCGGCGGGGGCTAGTGTGGCAGTGAGAGAGGTGGGGGTGGCTGGGACGACGGGGGCGATGGGGGCGACGGGGACAGTGAGAGCGTCGGGTGCGATGGGGGGGGGCGGAAGCGGCGGGTTGCGACGGGGACGGCGGGGGCGACGGCAGGGACGGGGCGACGAGTGGGGACGGTGGGGGTGATGGGGGCCGCGAGGGTGACGGGGACGGCGGGGGCGACGGGAACAATGGGAGCGGCGGGGGCGATGGGGGGGGGGCGGAAGCGGCGGGTGCGACGGGGACGGCGGGGGCGACGGCAGGGTTAGGGCGATGAGTGGGAGCGGGGGGTGATGGGGGCGGCGAGGGTGACGGGGACGGCGGGGGCGACGGGAACAGTGGGAGCGGCGGGGGCGATGGGGGGGCGGAATCGGCGGGTGCGACGGGGATGGCGGGGGCGACGAGAGGGACGGGGCGACGGGGCTACGAGTGGGAGCGGCGGGGGTGATGGGGGCGGCGACGGGGACGGCGGGGGCGACGGGGGCGACGGGAACAGTGGGAGCGACAGAGGCAGTGGGGGCAATGGGGGTCATGAGGGCGATGCGGGTGACGAGGACGGCGGAGGTGGCCGGGGCGGCGGAGGCGATGGGGGACGGGGGCGACGGTGTGACGGGGAGGTGGAGATGACCAAACCGACTAGTGAAGAGGTGGTGAGCGTAGAGGGGCGGGGACGGCACGGCGTCACGTCGACGGGGGCGGCGTGGGTGGCAGAGTTCGGAACGCGCCCCGAGGTCTCGCGTGCCGGCGGTCGCTGCCCCCCTCTGCCCCCTTCCACCTCGCGCAGCGACCTCGAGGGCGCCTATCGATTATCGAAGTCGCTTCGACCGCGGCCGCTGAGAGGATCTACCGGCAGTCGAGAGCGACAGGTGCGGAGATGAAGGGAATTCGAGCTGAAAAGTGGTGTTCGGGGATATGGGAATGGATCTCGTCGGCAATAGACGACCTCTACGGGAGAAAAAGGAAATCATTGAGCAAAAATTCCGCATTTTCATAAGAAAAAATCATGGGAATTAGAAAATATTTTTCTTGGAATTTTTCTTTCTTAGCACTATTTCACAATCTTTTGAACAACTTATTCGTTATGATTGTTTTTTAATTAGTTCTTAAAATCCTCCATGAATGCTGGCCGTTAAAAGTATTTTTTTTCGAATTAAGTAGCAAATTTAGTACTCCGTATACTATTACAAAATATCTTTATTTTTAGAAGTCATACTTCCTTTGTATACAACTCATATCGTGTTGAAATGGCGTGCTTAACTTCTGCACTTTTAGTAGGTCAATCTTGTTTGCAAATTATTGTTTTTTTTATATTAGATCTTTTGTAGGTTTTCTTCGCAAAGAAAGAATCTATAATTTAATAACGTCGCGTAATACCATTTTATTTGATGTTTCTAATTACTTAATGAATTGTTTAAATAAATGTTAGCAGCATGTGTGCAATGAACAACTTAAACCGAGAGCTTCCGTATTTTGGATGGATGGACATGTTTGGGCTTAACTGCTAATAGAACATCGAAGTACGAATGTTCCTCCAGCCAGCCCCATCCGGCCAGGCAGCAGCCTGGCAGCAGCGTAGGGCAGTTCGAGCATCCTTAACTTCGCACGCAAGTCAACAAACACCACGCGGACCAGAGTAGCTGGGCAGAGTCGTTAGCGGAACCTTCGTCGTTGACTTCGCCGTCCAAACAGCCCCACCGAGGACATCTCGAGGACGCGGGGGTGGCTGAGGACAACGCGCCGGCCGTCTCCGGTCAAACAACTCCGGCGAGGACTGGGTGAGGACGCGGGGACAACGGGGCGGTGGAGGCCATCGCCAGCGGAACCTTCGGCGCGACCGTCTCCGGCCAAACAAGTCACTGGGCACTGAGTGAGGACTGGGGAGGTTGAGGACAAGGCGAGGACGGTTCTCTGTCTCTGTCTCTGTCTGTCTGTCTGTCTCTCTCTCTCTTTCTGTCTCTCTCTCTCTCTCACACACACACACACACTCTCACACACACACACATACACTTTTTCTCACTTTCATTCTCTCTTCCTCTCATTGTCTAACTTTCTCACTTTTTTCTTTCTTTTTCTCTTTCTTTCTCTCTTTCCCTTACTCTTCCTCTCTCATTCTCTCTTTATCTCGTTCTCTCGCTCTCGTTCTCTTGCTCTCACGCTCTCTCGGTTTTTGCCCTCACTCTCTCACTCTCTTGTTCTCTATAGCTCTTGATCTCTTGCTCTCTCTCTCTCTCTCTCTCTCTCTCTCTCGCGCGCGCGCTCTTTCTATCGGTTTTGCTCTCTCTCACTCTCTCTCTTTCTCTCTCTCGTTCTTTCTCGCTCTCTCGCTCTCCCTCTCTCTCGCTCTCTCCCTCGCTCTCTCTCTCTGTCTTTCTCTCGCTCTCTCGTTATCTCTCTCGCTCTCTCTCGCACTCTCTCGCACTCTCACTCTGTTTCGTTCTAGGTCTCACTTTTCCTCTCTCGCTGTCTCTCTCGCTCTCTCTGTCTGTCTGTCAGTCTCTCTCTCTCTCTCTCGGTACGTCGACGCCGCGTGTCGACTCGGCGACAGGCGGCCTTACGGCCGGAGGGTTGGTGGACGCGCGGGGCGGCCGGTGAGGACAGCGCGAGGACGCGCGTGCGGCACCAAAGGGTGCCTCGCTCCTTCGTCGCTCGCGCGCGCGGCGGAGGATCTTCCGGTGCGGGCGGGAGGGGGCGTGGCCGGCCGGAAGTGAGGTCTGGGGGCGTGCAAATGCTGAGGCCACCCGCTTGGGCTCGCCTTGAGCCCGCCCGCACATGTATTATGCATGGGCGGCGGCGGCGGCGGCGGCGGCGACCGCCCGCGACCGCCCGCCCGGCTGAAGAGGGGCTGATGGGATGATGGGGCTAATGGTGGATCCCGTTTGGAGCGGCGTGGATGTGACTGGACACGCAAGACAGGGAGACGGTCCTCAACAGAGGTGCACATTCTTTATAATTAGAACTAGTGGGCGGATTCTGATGATCTAAAACATCGACAAAAATGATCAACAAAATGCTCTTAAAATGTTTTTGAAATGTCCTAAAAGCAAAGCAAAATGACGTGAAAAAATTGATAATTGCAGTTCAGATGAACAAGTCATGCTGTTGGTTATATTTACACAAGTAATTCAGGCTACTTCCTTGGCTTGGAAACCTTTGGTTTGGACCGGAACAAAAAATCCCTGTATTTAATTATTGCGGATTCCGCCGAAGCGACAATGGTGCTGATACGCGTCACAGGTACCTTTAATTACATAAAACTCACAACGGCATCCATTACATCTTCAGAACGACAAAACCAAATAGTATACTCAAGAATTCTGTAGAGAACATTCTTGGCGCGTATCGAAAGTTTTATTTTCGAAGGTACCACAAAAATTATATTAAAATCGATTAAATTAATGAAAAATCCTTTGGTAATGATGAAAAGGTAAAAAATGACTTTCGAGTCGAAATCTAAGAAAAATGCAAAGTGGATCACTTCCTTTTGTCATAACATAAAATCAATGTATTTCCTAAAAGGCACTGCTCTACAATGAAAGGGAAAAAATGACATTTCATTAAAATCTGCCCCTAGTTATAACATTTTATTTCTTCTTGGCCTTCAATTTTTGACAGACGGATTTACATGATACTTGAAGCATTTTTTTCATTTTATTTCTACTTGGGCTTCAATTTTTTGACTGACTTTGAATATGAGGACATTTAAAACATTAGATTATAAAAAAACTATTATTTACTTACAAAATTTCCATCGTCTGGCTAAAAGCAATAATCATTTTCTATTGCAATAAAATTAATCCTTCCTTCTTTAGATAAAGTTACCAGTTTGACAGGTCGGGAAGCAAATGTACATCAGGTCGAACAATGGCATTTAAAGAGGTAGTGTAGTTTATATTATATGTACCTGCAAACTATTAATTTGACGGATTGAGTATATGAACATAAACTGCAGTTGTATTGCAAGCGGTAGCCAACCAGTAATCGTTAATGCTGTTCATTCCTATATGAATCTCTCTTTACTAACATTTGTAAATATGTGTCCCAGGCACTCTTTAAACGAAGATTCGAGAGACTTTCGCTTTTCAGATGTTTTTAAGTACCCTGAAGTTGGGTTTCCTGAAAAACGTACTTTTTACAAATAGTAGCTGCTTGTAGATTTGTTTGCGTTTTTGTGTTTGTTGTTTTGAAGCATATAGTGAGGCGCGTGCCTCGTATTTAGACTCTATTAGGACACATATTTTGGACCAGGTAGGACGTAGCGATAATTTGGATAATATTTTTAAAAAATGCTAAATTTATGTCTAAAACGTGACCTACGAATAAAAATTTTGCTAAATGCATATATAAATGTTCAGAACTGACAGGATTAATCCTGAAGTTGTATGTTATTTTCGTCATTAGGACTTATGTAGCAAATCACAGATGCGGCTGACGTTTATAAACAGGTGTGAGAGCCAACATCCGTTGTTTGAGATATTGGCAGTGTGTCATTCAATACTTCCCGTAATACCACATTGTAAGAAAAAACTCTTACACGTAAGAATTATTTTTATTGAAATTATATTATTTAGTCGCCATATTTTGATCTCGCCCTCTCGTCATTTTCCTTCCTCTCTCCCCCCTTTCTGGCTCCCTCTCGTCCCATATTTTTCCTTACTCACCCCCTCTTCTCTCTCCCCCTTTTCTCTTTCTCTTTAGCGCTGTGTAATACATTTGGTATCTATCCAACCAATCTCTAAAACTCTCTCAGATCGTAGCATGCACCGATCCAGCGACGTAGCTTACGTTTTGAACACCCGTTTCAATGTGAACATAACACTGCTTGTAACTGTCGCTGTAGTATTACCCGTTATCATAAGTGTCTCGAAGATTATTTTTTCAGCAATCCACAATAATATGATATATTTTGAACACTAATATCTTATTATTAAATATTAGTGTTGAAATTATATCAGACTATTGTAATATAATTATTATATTTTAAATAATTTTATTTTTACTAATTCGTAATTTTTCTTATTTCTTTCGATATACAGATCCAAATACACTGTATAACTTAACAGGATAGAGAGAATCCTGCTTTTGAGAGAAATATAAAAACTGTTGAATGGTTCTAGAATTTACCTTTTGGAGATAATTATGAGAGTGAATTATAAGGGCGAATTACGAAAGCGAATTATGGAAAGGAAATTTCAAAGAGCAACCGTGTCAAGTTAACGTCTAATTTACTATTAAATAAGTAAATCTGAATCATTATAATTAGGTAAAAAATCAAATCTTGAATGTACCTCGGGTGTTAAGTGGTTCTAATGATTTCGCGGCCTTTGACCCGGGAGCTTTTGGTTCGAGGTCGGTTTGTCACCGTTTGATCATTAGAACCATTACACCGCCCTTGTTATATAAATAACTGTTGAACGTCAATGATTAGGGGTGCGTTCTTACTCACCTCCAAGTTATTCTTTAATCATACCATGATATTTCCCTTTTGCATTTTTCTTCGATTTCCCCTCCCCATCAGCGATTCCTCTGAGGGCTGCTCTAATATCCGATACCCTACCTTTCGTTCAAACAGCACTGAACCTCCAGTTTCATACAGCTTCCCGTTCGCCCTCAACCCCCTTCTCACACAGCCTCACCGTCCTCCCTGCCTCGTCCTGACGCAAGAATTACATCGAGGATAAGACCCATCGGATTCCGCACACATGCCGGTCTAGAGGCGGTTCGCCCGGAAACCGGAAAAGGCCGGTAAACCCGCATTTTTGGCGCGGTTGCTCGGCCGGGGAGGAGCTCGAGAAACGAGCCAGGGGCGGGAAGGGTTCCATTGGTCGATCGTTAGGGGCCGTTGGGTATTAGCGCTTCTTTTTTACTACGCTCGAACATTCCTGAGCGATGCGTGCTTACGAAGGTACGGCCGGCATCGTGTAGCGTAAGCGTAGGAGTTATCCTTGGCGTAAAAACGGAAGCTTAAATCGTAACCGTTTAAATAATAAAGAGTTTAAATAATAGAGAGTTTCTGCAAGTCGTGAATTTGGAAGACGTAACACAACAATTTGGGGAAGAATTCTACTGCGCATGCGCCGACAACAAATGACGGGATTTCGATTGACTGGTCCCGTCATTCACCCTGTTTTGTTGCTAACGTCAAATGTGTTCTTAATTTACACTTTACGTAGTTTTCGTCACTACCGCTAAACACGAATTCAACACTAACACACAGTGAATACGAAAATAATGAAAAATACAATATCCATAGTACCAATATAATATGGAAGGAACTTAATGGATAATTGATACTCAAGTTAATTCCAACATTCTAACGTAATTCTTTAGCGTTTGGAGGTTATGTGCATGTTGTGTCTACATTGATTATCATGAAAAAATAGTTATTTATCCACAGGGCGTATTAATTGCTATTTCCCATTCATAAAATAAAAAATATAAATTTGTTATAGTAAAACTACTGGGTTACATTCTAAGACTACCTAGGAAGCTATATTTTGCTTTGAAGAATAAGACATGTATATTACATAGTCGTATGATAGAATCAAATTTCATACATTATGTGTATTACTGTATCGTATTCCTTATAAAAGATAAAATTGTCTCAGAAGATATACAGAAGTTCAATAAAAGCTGTAAGGTCCTGTTAGAGGTTTTCACATCCAATTATTTCTTAGTTTTAACGTATGCTTGTGATTGTACGACTTACAAAAACTATTTTTTCTGAAGATACGTTATTTCCTAATGACGATAATATAACTCTATTATTTCAATACCTGAGGTCAAAACGTTCCCTCTGATGAATTTTTGCCACCATAGCAGATCTGGCTATGGAGTTCCGGCGGTGGCGTATTTTTGATAATAGTCCAAAAGCCAGGTCGAAGTCAAGCGCTGTCTGGAGGAAATTTTAGAGGCCCGTTTCTCTGATCTGGTTACGTACTGTGCGATATCTTTCCCTTACCGTCCTTATCTCTTTCTCCTTATACGCCCGCTTGAATGTACTTCACTGTCATATAGGCACTGCACATGTTGAGAGACTAGTCTCAGCATCGAGGTTATTCCGAATGTGGTGTTGCTCCGATGGGTGAGATACCTGCAAGGAAAACCCAGCAAGCCGGTTTGTAGTTTGACGACCACCCACTCTTTACAACGGAGGAAAAACATTACTCCCTCCCGGCTATAACAAGCACTGCACTTATGGGCCGTTGACATTCCCGAGGAACTCGTAGACTCACTCTAACGGAAATGTTTAAGGCCCGCTTCACACGGCGCGGCCGCCGCGCGCTTCGTTCAAGGAGCATAGCTCTTCCGACGCAGCCACCGCCGGAGCCACCGCCGGAGTCACGGCCGCACCGCCGCCCGCCGTGGAAGGGGGTGGGGTCTGGAGGGGTAGGTTTCGCCGACCCTCCGGCGATGACGAACAAAGGGACCCGAGCAGGTAGAACGCCGCGACCGGCGGCACAGTGAGAAGGCTCCCATTTAAAGCTGTGTTCTGCTAGCGGTGGCGCGCGGCCACTCCTGCGCTTCTGGTGGCCGGAGTTCGGCGTCTGCTGCCGCAGCAGCCGCCACCCGCTGCACGTGGGAAGGCCTCCATTCAAACCAATGCTCTGCTACGCGGCCCGCTGCTGCGTGGCGCGCCACCCGCTTCACGTGGGAAGGGGCCCTAAGGGAAGTATTTAATGTCGCACGGGCAGTGGCCCGTAGAGGAAATTGAAAACCCTCAAACCGACGTGCATGTTGACTCCAGATCTCACTCTCCTGCCGGATCGAATACCAACACCTTCCGGCTGTAACAAGTACTACATTTACTGTCCAATGAACAAAAGGCGATTGACTCTCCCAGAAACACGAAATACACTGATTGTAAACGAGGATGTTGTACGTGAGTATTTAATGAACGTCTGTTGCACGTGAGTATTAATTGATTGTTAGCGATTCCTGGTGCGTCAGAGGGTTTAAAGTCATAATTCCCGTAAGTGTAGTGCGTGATTTTCCTCGGGAGATGACAGTGGTCTTCCCCCGCTGGCTCCGGCGACTAGTAAGGTTTACCTCCTCCGGTATCTCCAACCAGGGACTCTCCGCCTCAGTCGGGACAAGATCTAAGCTCCCGACCGGTCTCCCGGCATGTGTGGTAGTGTAGTGCATGTAGAGAAGATGGTGCCGAAAATCATGTCACTGCCGGAACCCAAACTTAGGGCCGCTCGGTCACAGGCACTGCAGTGACATCAGTTGACACCCTGAGTCACTTCTCCTGGTTCGTGATTATTGCATGCGACTTTTGCACGGGAGTATTGTACGGGAGTGTTGTTTAGGAGTGTTGCATGGGGGTGTTACACAGAAGTGTTACGCAGGAGTGATACACAGGAATGTTGCACGGTGGTGTTGGACGGGAGTGTTGCAAGGGTGTGTCGCACGGGGGTGTTGCATGGAAGTGTCGCACGGCTATGCTGCTCTGCAGAATTACATTCGACAGGCGTACTGGAGTGTTGTGGAAGAGCTTCACAAGCGGGAGCTCTGATCGGGCGTCGGTGGCTGCAACCGGGCGAGCGGGCGGGCGGGCAGGCGGGCTTCCGCGCGACCGAGTAGCCACGAGGGCGAACGAGTAGCAGCAGCAGCAGCAGCCGTTGGTCGCAGTCGGTCGATCGTTAGAGCGCGTCGTTAATTCGCAGCGGCCCTCCTTTTTTCCCGAAACGCCTCTCCGCCCCCCCCCGCCCCCCCGCCCCTTCGCCCGTCCGCCGCCCGTCCGCTGCGGTCGCCCCGCGCGCCCACAGCGCTCCTGGGTTCGCCCGCGCCCCCCGCCCCCGCCCCCGCCCCCGCCGCCCGCGTCGCTCGATACGGAAACCCGCTTTTTCCATTCGCCGCCGCCGCCGCCGCCGCCACTGCACCCTCTTCCAGGTGGCCACCGCACGCGGCGGCCGTTCGCGCAAGATGGTCGTCTTCTCCGACTCCCACCCTGAAGAAGGCACCAAGTTCGGGGAAATAGAGACCAAACACGTTCGTATTTACTTCAATTTAAATTGAGACGGAATGTATTGAAACGAAACACGTTGAAATTGAGACGAAACACGTTGAAATTGAGACGAAACACGTTGAAATTGAGACGAAACACGTTGAAATTGAGACGAAACACGTTGAAATTGTGACAAAATACATTCATTTTTAAGGTCGTACGAATTGAAATTTAGACGAAACATGAAATTGAGATCAAACACTTTCATATTAAGTTCAAGCACGTTGAAATTGAGAGGAAACATGTTGAAATTGAGACCACATACATTGAAATTGATACCAAATACGTTGAAATTTAGACAAAGCTCTTTGACATTGAGTCCAAACACTTTCATATTGAGACCGAATAAGTTGAAACTGGGACCAAACCCTGAAATGGAGGCCAAGGAAGTTGATAAAGCACTTTTAAATTGAATAGAATCACTTTCATATTGAAATCAAACACGTAGAAATTGACAAAAAAACCATTGAAATTGGCTCAAAGTATGTTCAAATTGAAACCAAGCTCATTCAAATTGTGTACAAACAATTATATGGAGACCAAGCTCGTTCAGTTTAACAAGTCACAATCGCACTTTCTGATTGTGTACAATCATTTTCATGTCGAGAGCAAGCAAGTTTAATTGCGACCAGTTACATCCCAATTGAGAATAAACGTATTCTCATTGATATTCAGAAGAGCATATTCAGATTATAAACAAATAAATAAGAAATTGTATAGATATAAGAATTTTTAATATATTATGAACTCCAAAAGTAAATTAGAACATCTCCACCTCCTTTCTATCATCCTCCACTTCTTTTCCTTCTCCGTTTTCGTCTGTACTGTAGTGTGTTTTACTCGAGAGATTTTTATTTGTTGTACTTGAGGGTACGAACCAACTACGCAGATTTAATATGATGTAAAGCGTACTACTAATGCAATACACTTTCCATTTCTCCCCTTTTCTGTTTTACTGTAGTTTTAAAACTTTGTTCTTTGCTAAATTCCTATATTATAATGTTGATATTACTTCTCCTTCGAAAAATTGTACTCCGCTTCAATTGGTGACTTATTGCTTTTTGCTCGTTAAATAAATCTTGAAATATTCGTAAAATAGTAGGTAGAACGAGTGTTCTAGAAAAAAGGTACTTAAAGGGGGGCGTAGTAGTAGTTTTTGGAGACATCAAAAGGGCGTCGAGTAAATTTTGAGAAGAAAATGCCGATGAAAATCGTATTGTGTGGAAGTATTTCGTAAGTATGCGATTGGTGGTACTAGGCATGTGCTTCTCGGTTCCCAAGTGCTACGTCCCTGCATTTGCCTTAACCAGGCAGACATTCCATTACATACAAATGTTTTCATTTAATACGAACTTGTCATCCGATTTCCTTACTTTATTCTTATTCACCTCTTCTACTCCTTACTTTTCTCCTTGTTCTTGTTCTTCTTTCTATTTTTCTTCTTCTAGTTGATTTTTTATTTTTCTGCTTTACATTCCTCTTCTTTTCCTCAACCTTCATTGTCTTATTTGAGCAGTGTTCTCATTCTTTCTTCTTCTTCTTCTTCTTCTTCTTCTTCTTCTTCTTCTTCTCCTTCTTCTTCTTCTTCTCCTTCACATTTTTCTATACCTACTGCCCCTTCTTGCATACTATTTTCGTTATATCTCTTCTTCTGATGTTCAGTTACTGAATGAAGGCAAACCGAAAATAAACGAAATATACGAATATTACACTTTGTTTCGAGTTATTTTAGTTGTCGCTTTATTATTCCAATATATCATAAAGCATAATCTCATCAATTCTGCTTCTTTGGTCATCGCCTTGTTGCGTTTCTTAGAACAATCTTTTTTTTTAACAGAAGAAAGCGCTTTGAAAACGTCGCCTCGTTGGCACCGCGTGTGTCAGCAAGTCCCCTTGTCGGTGGGCCCGCGGTGTCCAAGGGCGGCGCTGCGGGCGTGTGGATCGCCCCTCGCGCCCGCGCCGACACCTGTCCTCGGCCGGCGGATACCACACGTGGCGCGCGAGGCGATCACCCGCCGCAGACGCGCATCGCCTTCCGCCTCCCTCCCCCTGCCCCCTCCCCTCCCCTCCCCACCCGTCCTCGCGCCCCGCACGGGCAGCGGCCGCCTAGGGCGTCTAATTAGGAGCGGCGGCGAGGGTGGTGGAGGTGGTCAGGGTGGCGGAGATGGTGGACAGCGGCTGGGGAGGGGGAGGGAAGGAAAGGGAGATGGCGGTGGTGGTGATGGTGGGGGAGATGGTGGACAGCGGCTGGGGAGGGGGAGGGAAGGAAAGGCAGATGGCGGCGGTGGTGAGGGTGGGGGAGATGGTGGACAGCGGCTGGGGAGGGGGAGGGAAGGAAAGGGAGATGGCGGCGGTGGTGAGGGTGGGGGAGATGGTGGACAGCGGCTGGGGAGGGGGAGTGAAGGAAAGGGAGATGGCGGCGATGGAACAAGCGCCGATGCTAGCGAGAGTGGTGGAGGGATGATGGTGTCGGAGGTGACAGGCGGCTATGGCGTTGGTGATGGAAGATGGCGACGGAGGAAGGGGAGATGATATCCGAGAACAGGGAAATGAGAGAGTGATGGAGATGGTAAGGGCGGCGGAGATTGTGGAAGGCTGCTGTAGGGATGGTTTTGGAAGATGGCGAGGGAGGAAGGGGAGATAGTGACATTAGAGTAACGGGGTAAAGGGGGAGAGCAGAGACGGTGATAAGGGCGGTGGAGGTGACATGTGGCATGTTGGGTGGCCGTGTTAGATGGCGGAGGGGAAAGGGAGATGGTAGCGGTGGAAGCAGGGGTGATGAAGACGAAGGCAGCATAGAGGGTGAGGGTGAAGGAGAACGTGGCAGGCTGGTTGCGGAAGATGGTGGGAGGATGGATGATGGAGGCGAGGGTAGTGGAGATGGTGAGGGCAGCAGAGAAGGTGACCGCCGGTTGTGGGGGTGGCTGTGGAATACGGCGGAGGGTTACCGGGATTGGCGGAGGTGGGCGTGTTGACGGTGGCGGAAGGGGCGGCCGCGGGGGATGGGGCCTGTGGAGAGTGCAGACCCGAAGACGGCGGTGAAGAGGCGGTACGGCGGGGCGAAGAGGCGGACAGAGGGACAAGGTTTGCGGCAATGGCGGTGGCAGTGGCGGGGGGTGGTAGAGGCGGCGATGGAGGAGGGTGGGTAGTTATGAGGTCGGCGGGAAAGAGGGGTAGTGCTAGCTGTGCGGATGGGAGTTTGGGGGCCGGCGGTAGGGTCGGCAAGAGAAGCGAGGGCGTCGTCGTCCGAGGCGGTAGCGGCGGTATAGTGTAGTGAGGGACGGTGGTAAAGGCGGGGCGAAGGGGTGCCAGTGGCAGAGGAGGCGTTGGTCGTGAGGAGTTAGCGGTGAGGTGGTGAACGAGTGGGCGGGCGTGAGGCAGGAGTGGGGGGGGGGGCAGGGGGGCGAGGACGGCACGGAAGCAGGGCAGAGGAGTCTGAGGTGGTTGCGGTGACTACAATGCAGTGGGCTGTGGAAGTAACGGCGGGGACGCAGTTAGTGTGAGTCGGTGGCAATGGAGGCGGGGGTCGGTGGGAGGAGTTATCGGTAAGGATGTGAACAACTGGAGTGGAACGGGCTCGTCAGGGGGCGGTGGAGGAATCACAAGCGGTAGCTGCGTTTACAATGTAGTGGTTGGTAGTGGTAACGACGGGTGCAGTGAACGTATGTCGGAGGTTGTGGAGGCGGGAGGAGTTAGCGGTAGGGATGTGAAGGCAAGCGTGCACGGCACGGGCGGCGGCGTCGGGGGCGGCGCAGGTGACGGAGACAGCAACGGCGGTGGGCGGAGGTGGATGGAGGGTGTGAGGGGGGGGCGAAGAAGTGGCGGTCGGTCGGACGGCCGTCTTGCCACCCGGGGGCACGCGCCAGGCGTGCCTTCCGCCCCCGTCCTCGCCCCCGCTGCCGCCGCCGCCGCCGCCGGCTGTAATTAGCACCTGACGAAACAATCCGGTAGCCGCCGGCGAGGTGGGGCGGGGCGGGGCGGGGCGGGGCGGGGGCGGGCGGAGGGCATTGACTCGCAGGGCTACGTGTGTCTGTATGTGTGTGTGTGAGCGGAGGGGGTAGTATGTGGTTGTGTATATGTGAGAGAGGGGGGGATGAAGAGCTAACCAGGTGGGGAGGGATTATTGGGAGTTCGAAAGAGAGGGATGTGGAGAGGGTGAGGAAGAGGTGTACGTAGATACGAAACATAATAGATCTCGAGAAAGATGGAAAAATGGGAGGTATTGGAAATAACGTAAAGCATGTGATATAATCTTAGCAGCGATAAAAAGTGGGTAAAAGCTTGGGATGGAGGAAAAACCCAAAATCAAGACGTAGAAAACAATCTAAAAACAGTGTAAAACAGTATAAAAATAGTGTTTGTCTGTGTGTTTGTGTTCGTGAGCGAGCGAGCGAGAGAGAGAGAGAGAGGAGAGAGAGAGAGAGAGAGAGAGGGAGGGAGAAACAAAGATAGAGGGACAGGTAGCTGGGAGAAGGGACGTTATAAAGACATAAATTAAGCAGAGGAATAGGATAGAGTGATAAAGAAGATAAGCTGATCGGAAGAACTGAGTCAATATTTTTATTTTGTATTGTAGTATTTTGATTTTAATTCATTTATCGGCAAAAAAACACAAAAATATGATAGACATATAAAATTGTATTGATACGTTTCCTATATCTCCTGAATCCTTTCCTTCTCTTTCACTTATCAGTTCCATCATCAAATAAATACACCAAACAACTGGGGTTGAAAGTATCTGAAAAACAAATTTTCGTTTTCGTTTTGAATCTACTTTCTACAATTACAACGTGTCATTTTCGAATTAATCTTCCACTTCTCTGGATCCATATCAAAGACATTCAGTATTAGTAGTGATATCAGATAATACAAACTAAAAATTGTGTCGCGCAATAACTCATCTACGTAAAACTGTACTGGGACAACTTTGTATTTCGACATAAGAGGGGGGAAATCCTTGACGGACCTCCCTCTCGCAGTGAACCAGCCTTCGAATAACGGAAGGTGGCTCACCCAGATACTCACAATCACGAGACGTTTCTGACACAAATCAGCCGCGCGGAGCTGAAGAGGTGGCGCAAGAAAAACGGGACCGCGTTTTTCCGGGCCGCGCAGGGCGGGTCTCCTTTTTTTCCCGATCCAACGGCACAACGGCGGCGGAGTAGTAACGGGCGCGGGTCAGTGTTTTGGCTGTGGGGGTGGGGGTGGGGGTCGCGGCGACTAACGGGGCCGCACAGGTACCGCTGGCCGCAGAGGAAGGGTTGCGGCCGAGAAATACGAGCGCTGTGCACGCTGCCCCCGCCCGGTAAATGCCCTGCGCCACAGCCGCTACCCCTCGCCTCGCCTCGCCCAGGCAGATGCCGCTGTAGTCGCCAACGCCGCCGCCGAGCTCCGCCAGCACGACCGCGGCCGGCATTGCCACCGACACCCCTTTCACCACGCCGCCCCAGCCCCCGGCGTCACCTCCATCGCAACACGCCGCTCTCTGTTCTCTCTGCCCTCTGCTCTCTACCCTTCTCCCTCTGCCTTCTATCCACCGTCCTTCGACATCCGTCCTCCGCTCTCCGTCCTCTGCCCTGTGCCCTCTGCCCTCCACCATCTGCCGTCTGCCGTCCTCCTTCTGCCTTCCGCCCTCTGCCTTCTGTCCTCCGCCCTCCGTCCTCTGCCCTTCGCCATCTGCCCCCGCCATCTGCCCTTTGCCCTCTGCCCTCTGCCCTCTACCCTCTACCTTCTACCCTCCACCCTCCACCCTCTACCCTCCGCCCTCCGCCCCCTGCTCTCCGCCCTACCCTCTATCTTTCGCCCTCCGCCCTCCGTCGTCTGCCCTCCTCCCTCTGCCTTTTGCCATTTCCCTCGCCCTCACTCCCTTCGCCACCAACACGCCACTGACGATACTAATGCTGGCATCACTTCTACCAACACCTTCACCAATGCCACCGCATCTGCCTCGGCCGCGGCTGCTACCACAGACCGCACCGCTATCCCACTACTAATGATACTAATGCTGCCATCACTGCCATCATCACTACCATAACGTCCGCCAAAGCCACCGCTTCCACCTCAACCACCGCAACCGCCGTCGCAGACCACACTCCAACCACCACCACCATCATCACCTCCCCCACCACCATCACCTACAACACCTGTTACTCCCCCACCTACGCCAACGCCACAACTATCACGAGCACCAAATCTATCGCCACCTATTCCCCGTCTGCCTCTGACAGTGCCACGGCCAACACCTCAACCTTCATCGCGACGGGCTTGGTGATTGAGGCCATCAAGTGACGTCACTGCACTGCCTCTGACTGGGAGGTCCTGTAGATCGAAGTCCCGATAGCGCAGGAATTACCACACAACACACACATTACCCAGATAGCTGGACCGAGTTCTGTCGCTGTCTGGAGAATAATTCTGATCGCTAGTTTTTCGTGGTTTCTCCGATCATCACCAGGCGAGTGCGAATATGAAGCAACAGTAAGTTTGTATATAATGGCTGTCCGGTGCCGACGTTATAAACTGACTCCGGCCGCGGAAGCCTACGCTCTCAACAGTAAGTTTGTCTTAAATATGTTATTATCGAGAATTTAAATTAGGCTAAATATTATTTATTAATTAAGATCAGTTGTATTTTTCAATTGACCTGAAAATGGGGGAGACGAAGCTCCTGAAATGTCTTGTTTGAAACTCAAAAACTTGAGCGTAAATTTTAATTTGTATGGAATGAAATAAAATAATTATATAATTCTCTGCTGTCTACAAAGTTTCTGAAGGACTGATTCTTAGAGAAGTTCTAATTAAGAAAACACAGTATAAATTTTATAAAAACATAATTTTAGTTTATTGAAGACTACCTTCACACACTAACTACATTAGTACTTTCCCGCCTCCGTAGAGATATGTAAGGGGAGTTCTAAAGAAAGATTATAATTCCAGTTAGTTAATGACGTCAAACTGAAAATAACGAAGGATACAATGTGTTTCTTGTTATTTTGGTTGTCGTTTTTTTAGTTCAATATATCATATTATATTACTATCATCATTATATACTTTTTCAGGTGTGTAGTAAGATATAAGCAGCAAAGTATAAAGAAGAGGTCTGATTTTGTTTTTTGTTAAATAATACGGGTAATTGTAAGCAGTGTTTTAACTATATTAAATAAAGAAAGTAACGACTGACGATGAGAATAAAATACGTTTTTGAAACGTCCCTACAGCAAATGTTTGGAAAATATAATTACAATTGGAATTATTATCTCTCCTACTACATAATTTTCAAAAATGTAAAGGTAAAATGTAAAGGGATCGTATATTATGATTTGAAGAATACACTTTTTCGCTTCATCGTTAAGTTCGTTTCCTCTGCTTTGTGTTATTGTGGTTGTGATATTTCTTTCATCAAAGTACAGTAGATACACACGAAACTGTTGATGTAAGTTAAAAGAGCTACGTGATTCGAAAAGATTCCTACAACGATGTTAAAGTTCTAGTTACAGAGTACGTCCGGTCAATTATGTTTTTCTCTGAGGACTTGGTGTTTATAAGTAAATATAAATATAAAAGTACGAAAATCTATAAATCAATACAAGTTAATTATATATAATAGACATATTAATATAAATAAATAGATAACAAACCACAATATGAACGTTTACAATTCATTTCCATGCATGCTTACTTGATAACAGTATTTTCATTTTTCTATTTAGTGAATTTTTTATATCTATTTTAAATTGTACGTGAGAGAGTGCGTTAAAGAATCATTGATAAATTGACCAATTTTGCACTCGTAATGAGTATAGAAATTTCCATACCCTTCATTGTATATCGTGAAATTGTTTCTTTTAATTTGTCGATGATGTAATGTCTTGCTTAGTAATTATCGAAAGAAACATGGTCGGAATATTGCGGTCAATGAATTCTCTACCTTTTATTTTTGTCGTAGCTCTGCCCTTCTACATGTTTTTCGTCGTCCGGGCGTGCGTTTTTTTGCAATATTTGGAGACCGCAAATTGGTCACATTCAAACATCACCTCACGGATACGTGTTCGCTTGTACGCTCTTCAACGAATGTACCCGAGTAATTAAACCGGACTGAAATGGGCTTTTCAAATTTATCGATGCTTATTGAAATGTGTAACCACGAAGTGTAAGTAGTATTTGGGACGCTTGTTCTGTATTAAAAAGTGTGAGGGTTATTACTCCGAGAATAAATATTAGAAGGCCAGGTGAAGTTCACAGGTGGTATGGTATGTGCGTAACGACGAACCGAGGTACATTTGTGACCACGGTATTGTTTCCGCCTGGGTCACGTGACGTAATGGACCTCGTTTACAGAATGCAAAACTCGGTTACAGGCAATCGAAAGAAAAAGTGTACGATATACTATATGCGGTCTTTTGGTGTTGTAATTTCAGGCCTAGTGATTATGTAATGCTATATTGGACCACAAAAAAGTGTTTTAGTGTTCAGACGAATTAAAATTTTTTTTCGCGCCTTAAAAATAATCGAAAGTGGTAAATTTGGTGAAATAAATACATATAAAATGATATTCTTCGTTCATATAGAATGATATTCTTGAAAGTATATGTAACTTATATTTTTAATATTATTCGTATTTTACTTTTATGAAACTATTAAATAATTTCATTAGACGAGCACTTATATATATATATATATATATATATATATATATATATATATATATATATATATATATAATATTTCTATTATAAGTAATGCAATTAAAATTGTTTTTAAATAATTAGACACTATAATGATTATATCGGTTTGAAAACAAATTGTTCGCCTCTATGCTGCTTAATTAGTGTTCGATATGAATTACATGTCTCATTATTACATCCAGCATAATTAAGGTTCCTGGGATAGATAAAATTTATTATATCCGATGTAATAAATGGTCCCGATAAAATAAATAGTTTAATTGTATAATCATAAAAGCAGGCATACAATTAAAAAAAATTGAATGTTAAAAAGATGATCGTATAAGATAAAATGCATTTTATTACTCTGTTTATTTAGCTGTTGTTTTGCTGCCTTAGCCATTTTCTGGATATTATTTCACATGCTTATTCCCCCTAACATTTACTACACGCTAGTGTTTTGATCACGTTGTCCTAGGCACAGGTGCCAACGTATCAGGCCACCATTCTGCGACCTTCCTCTGGTTGAAATGAACTAATAACTATTTGTGTAAGTTTTCTTATAGCACCTTTTTATTATTATCCATAGTTAACCGTTGCTTACTTTGCTTCTGAAGAGTTCAACAAAAACACAAATATGGAAACACGTCTGGCTTATGAAATTATATTTTTTGAATATATATATAATATATAGTTTATTTGTAAATCTCTAGATAATTTACTCGAAAAATCTATTTATAGGAAAAATAGGTTTCCCGCAGATTCTTTAGACTTCGTGTCAACAACCTCCACAACATAACGTTTCTTTTGAAATTGCCCTGTCGCAACACTGGTCTGCCAGGAAGTCCCGTTGACCCAAAAAACTACACAAGGACTTACAGTTACCCACCTCCCCTCCCCCGAAACTGCTCGCGTTCTTTTGTCACAAAACTCGTCGCGAAGCCCAAAAAATACGGGCGCCGGGGTTCCCGTTAGGCGATCGCGAGCACAGCGTCTTTAAACGTAGAAGAGGGCGAACCCAACTCGACCTTATTGTGGTGCGAGGTGGCTCACCATTCTAATGAGAAAGGGACGAAGATCTTCGGTCAGCGAGACGTCTCAAGATTTACGATGTGGAGAGAGATTTTTGTGACGTGGTGGCTCGAGTTGTACGTTTTGAGTTGTTTGGCCGTTTGAGACTGTTTACTCGCGTCTTGCGGTATTTTCTCTTGCTTGCATCCGAACTGAAGAAATGTTTCTCTCATATGTTAAATGTTTACACTTTTTCCATCTTTTTACAGCGTCATTTGCGTGAAAATATGAAACGTCCGAAGAGTGCGATTGCCCGAAAGCAATTCACCATACTCAGTGTGTGTCTGTGTAATACCTTCTGATATTTTTGTTGCTTAGTGATCAATATCTTCTTGTTCAACACATCTCTAAATCAGAATGAAGTCTTTTTTCATTTTTAGTTGCGCCTTCAAATAAACGATCAAGCAAAATTTTGATGAAAATAAATCTTGATAGACTCCTTTTAGAATTTTATTAAATGTAGAATCACATCAGAATAAATTTGGCTACACCATACCTAAGTTAATCTCTTTTACGTTTTGCAGAAACATTCTCAAGCAATATTTCCATGTAAGTGGAATGATATGAAAAGTTTTGTTTGAACATCATCAGTTTAAACGTAGCAATGTAATAAGATATGTAGAATTTATTGTAGAAATTAAAATATTCTCTCACAATTCGAGACAAATGTGCTATTGTATCGAAACATGTGGGTTAATTATACCTGAAGTAGTTTGCCTAAAGTAGTGACCCTTTTTTTGGTACTGGAGGTTTAAATTATTTTATTATTAAAATTTTGGTGTAATTGTAGATTCGATTTTCCAAAAATCAATAACTTTTTTTAGTAGCTTTTCTTGATTTCTCTATACGATTTCAATATTTGAGTTACTAGCTGATCGTCATAATTAATATGGGGATGTCTACACTAATCCCATTTTCTAATGAGCCTGCTATGTACTGTGGATTTCCAACCAATTAGTAACAACAACTGCAACTACAAAAGTCAAAGAGCTGTTACGCATATATTGCTCTTTACCATAAGTCACCGCTCTTCTTTGGAGCTGGAACGCATAGTACAATACCATGAAAGTGGTTCGCAGCTTCTGATTTGCGAAGGAAGAGGAAGTAGAGAAAGAAAGGTGTTGGTGATTGGAGTGATGGCGATAGTGATGATAGGGAGCAAATTTTGATGACCTAAAACATTGCTAAAAATAATCAATAAAATGTTCTTAAAATGCTTTAAAAGTACCCTAAAACAAAGACAAATGACGTAAAAAATTTCATCAAAACCACTTCAGATGAACAACTCAAGCTGTTGGATATGTTACTGATGTAATCGAGGGTTCTCTCTTTTGTTCAAGTGAACTCAGCTTCCAAACTTTGGGTTTGGACTGTTCTTCAAAAGAAAATCTCTACCTTTATCGCGAAATCGGCCGAACTGACAATGGCGCCGATAAACGGCACAGGAACCTTAGATTGCATAGTACTCACAACGGCTGACATATGAGGGAAGAAATCGAATAGACTACTCAGGAATTCTGTAGTGCATCTCGTAAATATTGTTTGAAGGAAGTACTATTAAAATTATATTAGAATCGATAAAAATAGCGAAATCCATTTAAAATTACTTAAAAGGTAAAAAAAAAGACTTGTTAATCGAAAACGACAAAAAATGCAAAAAAAACGACAACTGAGGGTCATTTCGTTTCGTCATAACATAAAATGAATTTCTATACTAGAGTTGTTTTAAAGAGAAAAAAATGATTTTCATTATTTTCATCATTTCATTATCATCCGCTCCCTAGAGATGAAGGTGGTGGGTGTGATATTGGATGTGGTGATAGTGGTAGTGCTAGTGGGGAAGGTGGTAGTGGTGATGGCGATAGAGGTAATAGTGACGGTGGTGATGATGGCGGAGGCGGTGATGGAAAGCGAATCATAGGGCACTGACGAAACGTGCGGGGGCGGCAGGGCGGTGGGGGAGGGCCGGGCGGCGCGGGGGGTGGAGGCGGCGGGGGCGGTTTAGACGGCTGAGGCGGACGGGTAGGAGGGAGCGTAGTGGTAGGACGAGGGGAAGTGATAGGCGGGGGCGAAGGAGGGGGCGGAGTGATAGGTGGGGGCGGAGTGATAGGTGGGGGCGGAGTGATAGGTGGGGGCGGAGTGATAGGTGGGGGCGGAATGGTAGGAGGGGTCTGTGTGATAGGAGAAGCGGAGTGGTGGGCGGGGGCGTAGGGGAAGGACGGGGAGGAGTGGTAGGAGGAGCGGGAGTGGTAGGTGGGAGCGGAGGGGGAAGGAGGGGGCAGAGTGGTAGTAGGGGGCGGCGGTGCAGGGCGGTGTGGGGGGTTGGTGGGGCTGCGGCCACGGCGGGGGCGGAGGGTGCCACATGGCGGCGGCAGCGGCGGAGGCAGCGGCGGAGGCGGCGGCGGGGGCGGCGGCGGGGGCGGCGGCGGGGGCGGCGGCGGGGGCGGCGTTGGAAGCGGCGGTGAGGGCAGCGGGGACGCCGGGGTGCCGGTGGAGTGTGGCCGTGCAGTGGGCGGGGCGAGGCCCTTCGCCGTCTATTGACCGGCGCGAATTACCTGAGCGCGCCGCCCCCAACGACTGGGCGCTCCGCCGCCCAAGGGAGGCAATCGCCAAAAATTGCTTCGCGCGCCCTCGCAGCCCTCTCTCGCCGCCACTGACATCCAGGGCTTCCGCAGCCAGTGACCACTCCTACCACCTATTGCCCTCCACGCCGCCCGCCACAGTGTCCTCCGCAGCACCCGCCACTGTTGAGCCCACTGCCCGCCACCGACGCCACGGCTTGCCATGGGCAGTAGCCAAATCTCCGGCCGGAACCCGTCACTGTCCGTCATTGCCCGCCCTCGTGCCCGTCAAACTGCTGAAGTAATTTAAGACAAAATATGTAAAATTGTATAGATCTTTGACGTAATACTCGTAATCGGGTAGACTTGCTTCCGTCGCTCACGGCTAGGACCACACTCCGTTCGGTGGAGGATAATTCTTCCACTATCTCTGAGGTTTGTCCAGACCCTTTGAGAACACTCACAGAGAATTATCAGAAAATGGGGTTTATGGTTATATTTATGTAAAACGCTTTTTGAGGAAAATGAAAAATTGTATGAAGATACGTAGTTAATAATTCATTCGATTTCTCTCGCCGAGGCGAACCGATTGGCATGGTAATTTTAGCAGAATCCTTTTGAAAAGTAGTCTGAAACATATCGTTATACTTCTATTTTTTCCTCACTTAAATCACGTTTGGCAGTGATCCTACGTATGAAGAGATGGGTCCATCCCAACTCATGTTTCCTGGTTAAGAATTTTGCAATATGTCAATTCAATAGTAATAATTTTCTTGCCATTTTTGTTTAAATGCGGAAATCATTTACCGCGAAGTATGTAATACAATTTTGTAAACATTTTCTATTTATTATTCTATGGTGAACGTTTTTGGTTTCCGATTCAATCATCTGTTACTTAACAGTGAATATCATTAACTCAATTTTGTTTGCCTTCGAGAGATCTTTCAACAATTTTGAACATGAAATCTTCATTCAAAGTAATACACTATATCCTTTATTGAATTGCTCATATTTGTTCAGCACAACAATTTCACTTACTCATGATCGTGGTTTTTGTTACCTTTTTAATGTTCTTAAGAATATAATCTCATTTACCATTTTCACTGATATTTCGTATTTATTTACCTTGTAGTTTATGACACCTATTTGTAATTACGCTAGTTTAATGCATATAACTACCAATTCATATTACATTTTTTTATTTTACCTGTTACGTTTGATTTTTTATAACATTCTCGACCCTATCTATTTTAGTTCGCAAAAACCACCAGAATTTTCTTCCAGAATAAAAGTATCATTTTTTTCGTCAAGAACCCATTTTTCAAGAACCCATTCATTGAAGTATTTTCGTATCTGAAGTAGTTTCGGTCCCAAATACCTTAGTTAGACGCAAACCTCCAGTAATTGGCTATTATATAGGTGCTATTTTTACTAGGTACACCTCAGTGATCACAACATATTTCATATGTTAATTTCTTTCTTCCATGAAATCAAACTTTTAAGCTTCAAGAATTATAAAACCACGTCACCTTAAGCGCGTATCCGACTTCTCTTAAGCTGACACTACTATAATCAGTTACTTCCAAAACAAATATGCCACCATTTAGAATTATTTAGTTGCTAATTAATTGCGCAAAATAATTTTTTGTTCTAAAATGTGTTGCGTAATTAATGGTGCACTGTCTTGAAATTAATCTGTCATAACCGGTTACCACTAAATATGCCATCTTATAAAGATATTTTGTTAATTAATAACGCAAAAAATTTTCAATTGCTCTTCATACTGTATAGTAATTAAACTGTCAAGTTCTAAAGTTTGAAGGATGCTTAAATTATTTTTTCGTAATTAATGAGCAATTAAATAGTTCTAAGTGGTTGCCAAATTGTTTTTTGGTGACCGATTATGGTTTGCCAGCTTACGTGAGGTGCATATGTGGGGTCAAGTTTTCAATCCGCTCCCGTCCCGGGGGCAGACGGGGGCGCGCTCTTTTATGAAGCCCGTTCCGGACCGCCCCGCGAACGAACCCCAACCGACGTGCGATTGTTCTTCCCTCCGCCAGTTTCCTTTTTTCGCCGCGCGGGGCGCTGCGCCGCCGGAGCAATTCCCGGTCGCGCGGCGCAATGGCCCTTCTCCCGCAGCTCTTTCGCACGGGGCTCGTAGCAGAGCACATAACCATCCGACCCGTCGCCTCGGCCGCTCACGCATCCCTCGCCCCCGCTCCCCCCGCTCGCCCCCGCTCGCCCCCGCTCGCCCCCGCTCGCCCCCGCTCGCCCCCGCTCGCCCCCGCTCGCCCCCGCTCGCCCCCGCTCGCCCCCGCTCGCCCCCGCTCGCCCCCGCTCGCCCCCGCTCGCCCCCGCTCGCCCCCGCTCGCCCCCGCTCGCCGCCCCGCTCGCCCCCGCTCGCCCCCGCTCGCCCCCGCTCGCCCCCGCTCGCCCCCGCTCGCCCCCGCTCGCCCCCGCTCGCCCCCCGCTCGCCCCCGCTCGCCTCCGCTCGCCCCCGCTCGCCCCCGCTCGCCCCCGCTCGCCCCCGCTCGCCCCCTCTCGCCCCCGCTCGCCCCCGCTCGCCCCCGCTCGCCCCCCGCTCGCCCCCGCTCGCCCCCGCTCGCCCCCGCTCGCCCCGCCTCGCCCCAGCTCGCCCCGCTCGCCCCCGCTCGCCCCCGCTCGCCCCCGCTCGCCCCCGCTCGCCCCCGCTCGCCCCCGCTCGCCCCGCTTGCCCCCGCTCGCCCCCGCTCGCCCCCGCTCGGCTCCCGCTCGCTCCCGCTCTCCCAATTGTCACTGCTCTCCCCGCCGATCCCCACATCTCTGCCTCCCGCTCACCATCTCGCTCACCTAACCCATCTACCCCACTGCAGGCCCTTTCCGCTCTAACCCACTCGACTCATTGTCCGCCCGTTGAAACACCCAACTACCTATTGAACTACTCAATCTTCAACCACACAACCACCTATCCAATCGCTCAGCTGCACCACCATTCGACTACCAAACAGTCAATCACTCAACTAGTCCTACCACCTACTCGAATACTCAACCACCCAAGTGCCCAACCAATCGTCCAATCGTCCATTCGCCTAAGAAAACAACTGCCCAACCGCGCATTTTCGCCTGCGCCGCGAATCTCCGCACTCGCCTACGTTCGCCCCAATCCGTAATCGGCCGTCCCCTCGTGAAGCTCACACCCACTGAGCTACCCAACTGACTCAGCCACATCAACTATCAACCAGCCTCATTCGCCTGCTGGCGTGACGGTGGCGGAGTTAGGGCAGGTAGGGAGGGCGAGTTAGGGCGGAGTTAGGGCGGTGGTAGGCCGAGCGGGAGGGTGGGAAGGAGAATGGTGAGAAGGGCGATTGGGCGGTCAAGCGGCTGGATTGGCAGGCGGTAGGATAGGTGTTGTGTGGGTGGACAGAAGGATGGACGGTCAAACGGTTAGATATGTGGACGGGCGAGTGGGGTGGCGTGTGGGCGGGCGAGTGGGCGGGCGAGTGGGTGGGCGAGTGGGCGGGCGAGTGGGTGGGCGAGTGGGCGGGCGAGTGGGGCGGGCGAGTGGGCGGGCGAGTTGGCGGGCGAGTGGGCGGGCGAGTGGGCGGGCGAGTGGGCGGGCGAGTGGGCGGGCGAGTGGGCGGGCGAGTGGGCGGGCGAGTGGGCGGGCGAGTGGGCGGGCGAGTGGGCGGGCGAGTGGGCGAGCGAGTGGGCGAGCGAGTGGGCGGACGAGTGGGCGGACGAGTGGGCGGGCGAGTGGGCGGGCGAGTGGGCGGGCGAGTGGGCGAGCGAGTGGGCGGACAAGTGGCGGACGAGTGGGCGGGCGAGTGGGCGGGCGAGTGGGCGGGCGAGTGGGCCGGGCGAGTGGGCGGACGAGTGAGCGGTCGACGAGGACGGGTGGTACTGAACGGCCAGAAGGTTGGGCGCGCGATCGGATGGTCGAGCAGCTGGACTGGCGGGCGATGGCGCTCGCGGGCGGCGTGGGCGGGGCGATTGGGCGGCGGACGGGCGAACATTCGCCGTGCGTGGGGCGATTCCGCGAGGGCCGGCTCTAAACCTAACCTCCGCTGTATTCTTTCGCTGCCGCCGTTTAAACCTGCAGCTACCACGACTCGACCTCAATTTTCTCTGCAAGCACCCGGAATTCGGTTCTCCGGATTACGGCCGGCGAGGCTCGCAGGGGGGGAGGGTTGGGGGGAGAGGGGGTTTCGTTTACTCTCAGGGCAGTCGGAGTGACCTCGCTGGACAATCCGGGGTTTGGTCGCAGGTACTGTGTCGGTGAAGCGCATGGAATAAGCCAGCCCGCTGGGGAAGTTGGCAAAGAATTGGAAACAAAACGAGAAGTAAAAAAAATAGGGGAGCAAAAAGATATCGAAATAATCAAGAAAAAATTATTTGAACCAAAAGTTCTAAAAATATCTCAGTAACAAAAAAGTAAAAATATATATTATGAAATTAATTTGTATGAATGAAAAACAACTGGAAAATGAAAGCAGAAAATAAAAATAGATATAGTACTGAAACTTTATTTGAAGTAATAATATTCTTGTGCTTCCGAATATATTAATAAAGAAAGAAAAATTAGAAGCGTATAGCAAAAAAATAAAAGTGTGTTTAGTTTTTAACAAAAGTATGTATGTGTAACTCTTTTACACATACGCACAAACATAAGTCGATGAACCCAATCTTGAATCAGGGTAAATTGAATTCTTTCACTTCCCAAAACTAGTTGTTCTACGAAAGCAAATATTTCAGTAATTGTGTTTCTTTAGCGTTATTTCTAACAGCTAAAAATATTATATTACTTGACTCCCACAAAGCGTTTCCATACCCGCAAAAATATTCAATTACGCTGAATTCGAAATCACATACCTAAATTTGGCAAGCAATTCCTCTACGACAACTATAATCGTCTCATCCAGCATATAAATCACCCCAAATAAGAAGGTTGCTCATTTGCAAGTTTCAAAAATTCAGAAGTTTTAATGAAAATCGTAAGAGTTCCAATTAAAAGCTGAAGAAATGTTTGCAGATTTCAGAAAATCTGGTTCGCGTAATTTTTAATAGTTTACACTATTTACTGAAATTTATCTGATTATACTGAAGTCGTTTTTGAGAATATATTGTTATAAAATTGGCTTTTTTTAATTCATTATTATGAAAAAAGATATATTTTAAAAACATTTTACATTACCTCTTTTTAAGGTCTAATTTAGCAGACATCATTTCATTAATTTGAAAAAATCTATCTTCAATAATGTAGCAATAATGTACGAAGTCAGAAATAATTTTTCTTCTATTTCCAAAACTTCGGAGAATACATAGAAAATAAGAACTGTGACATTTTAATAAAAGTACTTTGCTGTGTCTGAGAAAAAATTAATCCAAATCATTCTTTTAGAAAATGGTGAGTGTCATTGAGATTTCATTTAAAATATCCCCCAAAATCAAAATAAACGTTTCAAATTAAAGGGCCGATACACGAGCCGCAGCGATCTGGAAATATCAAGTTTGGTGAAGACAGTTCCTACGGTTTAGCCACTCGCAGTTATTCACAGACGGTCTGGCTAGCTGTATGGAAAATGTTAATGTTTTTAATTCAATGTGTGTTCGGAAACCATCGTATATTGTATATTCACATAAAACATCACAAGCGGTTTCTTTAGCTTCTTCACAAACACATGAGCATCCATAAGATTGAAATAATGAAATTTGAAATAAAAGGTGCCATGTGTCATAAACAGAATTGTATTCCATCGCAGAAGAAACAATGTTTTACGGTCGGAGCATAGTGGGCTCCTTCTGATCACTCAACGAATGTTAGATCGCAGCCTCCGTCTTTCTCGATTCCCTTCTCCGGCCGCTCGTACCAACACCAGACCCTGCCTCCCCCCTCTCCGGTCGCTTGAAAACAACTCTATGGGCGACACTCCATCCCTTTTTGATCAACACCAGGCGAATGCTGGGCCAGTACCTTAACAAACGGGCCACGGACAGGGCGCGTATTTTCTACACGCCTTTGTTGCACGTATTTGCACTTTCATGCATTAAACTACTACTCATTCCGGGAGACCGGTTAGAAGCTTAGAGCTTGTTCCGGCTGGAGTTGTGCCCCGCTGGTGGGAAGTATCTGGTTGAGAAAACCCTCAAACAACGGGTAGGTCGGCGCCGGATCTTCCGATCTAGGGAGAGATCACTGCCACAGGGGAAATGTACTACACTTACGGCGCTAATGAGCTGAATCTGAACTAATAAATCAATTATTGCCATAGCCTCGCAAAACGCATGATACTTTCTCACATCACCCCGGAATTCCGCCTCTTCTCAGCCGCGCTACTGTTGCTTCCCAAATCTCTCCCCTGCCACAGCACCTACCCTGCCACTATCTCACCCCCGCTCCACCCCGCTCCACCCCCGCTCCACCCCGCTCCACCCCCGCTCCACCCCCGCTCCACCCCCGCTCCACCCCCGCTCCACCCCCGCTCCACCCCCGCTCCACCCCCGCTCCACCCCCCGGTCCACCCCCGCTCCACCCCCGCTCCAACCCCCGCTCCAACCCCCGCTCCACCCCCGCTCCACCCCCGATACACCCCCGCTCCACCCCCGATACACCCCCGCTCCACACCCGTTCCACCCCCGCTCCACCCCCGCTCCCAACCCCCGCTCCACCCCCGTTCCACCCCCGCTCCACCTCCCCGCTCCAACCCCCGCTCCAACCCCCGCTCCACCCCCGATACACCCCCGATCCACCCCCGATCCACCCCCGATCCACCCCCGATCCACCCCCGATCCACACCCGATCCACACCCGTTCCACCCCCGCTCCACCCCCGCTCCAACCCCCGCTCCAACCCCCGCTCCACCCCCGATACACCCTCGATACACCCCCGATACACCCCCGATACACCCCCGATACACCCCCGATCCACCCCCGCTCCACACCCGTTCCACCCCCCGCTCCACACCCGCTCCAACCCCCGCTCCACCCCCGATACACCCTCGATACACCCCCGATCGATACACCCCCGATACACCCCCGATACACCCCCCGCTCCCACAGCTCCCGTCGCTCCCCCCGCTCCAGACACGCTTCTCACCCCGGCCCGCGCCGAGCGATACGCGGGTAGTTCCGGGTTGACCAACCCCGCCGCCGCGCGGCGCTAGTCTCGCCCATCAAATCCGGCCACGCCCCTTCTGACCCCGGCGCTCCCGGCCGCTTATCTTTACTGCTCCGCGACGGCCGCTCCGGCAGCGATCGCCGTCCGAGGACGGGGCGAGGACGGGGTGGAGGACCGAGGACGCGGCGGAAGCCGAGGCAGTAAACCTCGGCGGTCAGTAGCGCCGTCCTCTCGCAATCTCACCTCCCTCCTGGGCCCCCCTTGGGGGCCACTAGACCGGCGCCCGCGAGTCTTTGTGCCCCCGATTGCCCTTTTGATTTCTTTTTGCTCTCCACCCCCCTTCCCCACTGGGCCGTCGCGCCGGGGTTTAATAGTTGCGGGGCGCGTGATGTGGCTGGGGTTGAAGGGAACATCGTGGTTCGCATGCGGATAAAACGTTATTCTTACATTTCGTATGTTAAGATAGCTGTCTACTTAAAAAAAAAACAAATCAAGAATTTTGTGTCAATTTTGTTTGCCCTTGGACATTTAATTACGATATGCTTTTAGAGATAAAATAATTTTTAAAACGCCTCAATTTGCTTATAAATGCAGGTCAAAATGAAGTTTTTTACTTCTGAGATAACTCTAGAACAAATTTATATATTTTTATAATTCTTATTTAAATTAATCAGAAATGTGTATTCCAGGGAATGAACTAGAATGGTAAAGGTACTGTGAAAACTAAAGAGTCTGAGTTTGATTATTTGAGAAAAAATAATTGTTTATAAATTTATTCTGGACATATCAGTTTATATGATTGGAAGTTTTAGTGACACACCAGGATAAAATACCTGATATGTGAGATTTCAAGTGTTTTATTGTTGATATTTGATAAATTGAAGAGGAGAAGAAAGGATAGAAAGAAGAAAATGGGGTGTAAGGAGAAGAACAAAGAAAGGGTAAGAGTGAAGGGGAAAGAAAGAAAAGAGAAAAAATTGGAAAGAGAGAGAAAGGGAAGAAGAGAGAAAGGGAAAGAAAGAAAGAAAGAAAGAAAGAAAGAGATTGAGGAGAAGAAGAAAGAAAGCAAGAAAGAAAGAAATACAGTGAAAAAGAAGGAAAAGAAAGAAGGGAAATGCCGGAGAAAGAAGAAAAGAAAGAGGAGGAGAAAAAAGTAGATGTAGAGAAGGGGTAAGAGAAAGAAAATGAAATCAGGAGTAGGAGAAGGAAAGGTGAATATGATTAAACAAGAAAAAGCAGCGGGATGGAAGGCACCGGAGCACCGGTGTACAAGGCGGCAGCGGCGGGGCTCCTGTGGAAGGCAAGGGACGGCTTCGCCCGCCCGCCCGCTCGCCCGCCCGCTCGCCCGCTCGCCCGCCCGTCCGCCCGCCCGCCCGCCCGCCCGCCCGCCCGCCCGCCCGCCCGCCCGCCCGCTCGCCCGCTCGCCCGCTCGCCCGCTCTCCCGTCCGCCCGTCCGCCCGCCCGCCCGCCCGCCCGCCCGCCCGCCCGCCCGCCCGCCCGCCCGCCCGCCCGCCCGCCCGCCCGCCCGTCCGTCCGTCCGTCCGTCCGTCCGTCCGTCCGTCCGCCCGCCCGCCCGCCCGCCCGCCCGCCCGCCCGCCCGCCCGCCCGCCCGCCCGCCCGCCCGCCCGCCCGCCCGCCCGCCCGCCCGCCCGCCCGCCCGCCCGTCCGTCCGTCCGTCCGTCCGTCCGTCCGTCCGTCCGTCCGTCCGTCCGTCCGCCCGCCCGCCCGCCCGCCCGCCCGCCCGCCCGTCCGCCCGTCCGCCCGTCCGCCCGCCCGCCCGCCCGCCCGCCCGCCCGTCCGCCCGTCCGCCCGCCCGTCCGCCCGTCCGCCCGTCCGCCCGCCCGCGCTGCCTGCCGATGGTATCGCCCGCTGCCGGCGCCGTCCAGGGGCGATGGGCGGGCCGGCGGGTGTCCGCTGCGGCGCCGCGTATTTCAGATGTCTCGCCCAGTTTGCGGGCCGCCCCTTATCGCCCGGGCTTGGGCGCCGCCGCGGTCGACTTCGCCCGCAACCCTCTCCCCACCCTCTCCCCACCCTCTCCCTCTCCGTGCCTCTGAGATTTGCTGCTGGCCACGGCACAGATCCCGGGTGGAGATGCCAGAAAAGCTGTGCAGGGCGGCTGTGCAGGGCGGCTGTGCAGGGCGGCTGTGCCGGGCGGCGTAGCGCAGTGGTGTGCCAAGGTTGCCTACTGATGGCAATAGCTTGCCACGAGTTGATTAGTTTATTAGCGTCCAGAAAAGCGGTTTGGTTATTAACTACGCGCGCTCAGCATTCGTATAGCATGACGTTGAAACTGAAAGCAGATGATCAATATTTTGTTTCTGTGAAACCGTGAAGATGCACAGCAAAGTATAAGTAAAAATGTTACGATACATTGCGACAATAGTTATTTATGATGCGAGTGGTATAAGATACATTTTAGTTTGCGAGTAGGCGTGGCTGTGACACGAGGCCGATAAGCTGTCGTGGAGAATCCTACGAGAATATTAAAATAAATTTTATCACGTATTTCATATGCAATTTCTTAGATAGCCTTGCTGACTTTGATTTTATTTCAATTTAAGAATACATTTCACCTAATTCACTGAATCATTAAGATATTAGTACCTGATGCGGTCAGTCGAATGTATTTTGTTTTGTTTTCTTTCTTTCGTGCACAGATTTATTTGAACACTTTAGCATCGTCTAACGTTCAGCACGTTGTGCATGCTGTGAAAGAACCGCTTTAACTGGCGGTTGTCTAAAGTAGTTATTTACGCGCCAAGGATGTTATGAGTGTTCTAATAATCGAGCAGCAACGAAAAGTTAGTGGGCGTTTGGGTCAAACATTTTGTTGCCTGAGATCATTAAGATCAGTTAACGCCTATGGCACATTAAATATTTTATTTTTTACCTAATTTTAATGATTCAGGTTGACATAATTATTTACTAGATGTTAAATGAACTCGATTGGTCATATCTGGATTTTCGTCTGTTTTTTTTATTTCCCTCCAATAATTCCCTTTCATTTTTTATCATAATTCCCTTCATAAGAAAACTTGTAGAATCATTTAACTGTTTCAATTTTTCTCTCGTAACCACGCCCCTGTGAATCCAGCTACGTTACAGTGTATATCGTGCTCCATACAGAAGACAGTGACAAACAGTAAAGTATCAATAAAAAATAAATGTAATTTAATCCACTTTATAACGTTTGCCGATTCTTATCATACGCGAATTAAAACTATAATGTCACTGTCACCACTGTTCTCTTTTGGAAAAGTGGTCTTGTGAGTTCAGGAGAGATTTCATTGTGCCAACAGTGCCAGCTGTTTCTCTAGTGGAAACCTTCTCAGAACTACTGAACTACATCAATAACCCCGAGAAGGCAGTATTGCTTCCGGGAACAGTTTCAGACCCTCGTGAAGAACGTTATCTGCATTGTACGAGAATGTTCAAATGTTCCTCACTTTTTCTGCAAGGAGTTTATATTACCACTTGCTGTTCCTCGCGGTAATCCTCAACCAGTGAATTTTGTAGTGGTCATAATTGGTAATTAGCGGTAGTAATTTGCAGAATATACGATAACTTTCATTAATGATGTTTCAATATGTGTGTAACTAGTAGAATAAAGAGTTGGAACTGATGTTGTTTTTATTTATTGTCAAAGAAACAGTAAAATCTGTTTGTGACATATGAGAGGAGTAGAGTCTACACTTTTCTTAAGCTCACGTATCTTTTTAACCTCTCTCTTTTACTGCACATAGTTGAATGTGTAGTATTGATAGCTTCTGGTGTGGAGAATACTCCATCGCACATAGCATTGAAAATACATTTTCACCTTCCAACAGATGAGCGTTCATAGAATTCTTATGAACTCGTGGCTGGCGTATAACAATCGATATCGAATTTATTACATTTTCTAAATTTGTATGCACATTGTTTCCTTAATTAGGTAGTACCAGTCTTTTAAAATAGTAATGGTTTTCCTATAATGGTAGATGTGCTTTTAAAAAGATGTAAATAGTTTAATTAGTAAAACGAGAACAAATTGTGGCAAATAAAGAATTCTTTAGTATTAAATAATCTTACCTGCGAGTTGTGTCAGTAGCTTGTCTGAAGGGTGCGAGACCCAACGAAGATTTTACTTAAAAGTACCAAACAGATGTATATAGTTTAATAAATTATCGTTTAACACATGTATTAATTTTTCAGAATGGCAGAAATTCTAGCACATATTTAACGAATAATGTTGCTTTATCAATGAGGTTGTTAGATTTGTTAATATTTAAATAAAAGGATTTGTCGTTGCCAATTTTTATTTATCGTGTTAGCAGCTAGCATAATCAAATCTGCTGCCTGGAAGAGAAAAATTCGACTACCGAATACTAGTCTTCAGTAGTTAACAAATCTTTTATTCAAATATTTAACGTTTAAGGTTGTGTAAACGAAAATTCACACAAAAATCGCCTATAAAAAACTTACTTACATCTGAACATCTTGGAATTGTTTTTAGCAGTTGAACTAGTTCAACTGCTCTGTACGACATCTTTAGATTTAAGGCCTCATTCACAACGCAAAACTTAAACGTTACGTAATGCCGTAAACTTAGCAGTCAAATTTACACGTAAAAATAAGTATTCACAATGGCGAATGTAAGCTGGAACGTAAGTTTCGCCCGAGCCAATCAAATTTCAGGGTATTGAAGCTTGAATTCGAGTGTCGATTCGCTTCTAGCATGGTGAAAAGATCTTTTCACCATGGTTTTTAGCCTTTTCAATTTTCCTATCGATTTTTCTTAATATATAAATGCGAGTAGCTGTTGTATTTGTGCTCGCATTTCCCTTATTTTATAAACAACGATTCTCTTGTACTAAATGCACGAGTAATTCATCCAACAGATTTATTTTATTCGCCATGTGAAGTTCAAGACACACGAAAATTCCTTCTTTGAATTCACATCTCGCATCAAAACTATTCGCAAACTAGTTCAGTACACAACTGTAATGAAATGACAACCACAAACTACCTGAACACAATCTGAACTCCCCCATGTTTGTTTCTTTCATGCCGCTCTCTGATTGGTCTTCGGTAAAATTCCTACATAATTATAACGCAAAAGCTTGGTGCTTGTGAACTCTTAAGTTTTCAGATTTACATCTACGGTTTCGTCAAGGCATTGTGAATGGTCTCATAATATAACTCTTTTCTAGGTTTTGCGGCCACGTTACGTTTACATTTAAGTTTGCATTGTGAATGACACCCAATAAGTGATCTCCAGTGTAATCTGAAGACAACACTCTGTGCTCAGAAATGGAGACGGTCCGCCATCGTGTTGAACATCTTTTCTGTCGTGGTTATCTCAGAAGCAAATAGCAGGAAGTAGCATTTCATTCGAATTATAAACATTTATTCTCTTTTATGTTCACTAAAACTTAATAAAAAGTTGAAAGTAACCAATATTTAATTTTAAACAATTGCGACTCTCACACAAGTGAGGACATGGCGGAAGATGGGGAGTGTTCTTGGTTTGCGTATCTTGAATAATTTCGTTAGTTCGATTTATGGCAAATAATAGTCTTCGGAAATTAAAAAAAAAAAATTTAAGTAACGGATACCAAATCTTATCTAATAACACTTGCATCTAATTTACAGTTTGTTGGTGTTCTTTACAAGCGAAAGCTACGCAATACTTTGGCATTTTCATTGACAGAGACGATTGTCACCAACACACATGACATTTTTAACTCAAAAAAAGTCTGTAGGTAGACGTTCATCGCAGCCAACCTAACGGAAAACGACTGTCACGATTTTCAGCACTTCAACGCATTGCAGTTGTGCATCCAGCTACGATGTTGAAAGATCTCTGGGCCTAATAGGTCAGCCGTTTAGTAGAGAGTTTAAGAAAAATGGTTTCTCCGAAATTGCAAAACAGGCCAGGAAATGTAAAGTAGCTTCTCGTCCCCAAATCCCTCCACAAACAAGGCTCCCAGTCGCCTCCAGAGAACTAATGTTTCGTTCCGCGATCATGTCCCCCTGATGAAGACGTACGCGCTCTTTCGTCACGCCCGGCCTTGAGCAGGTCTGCCGACCCCGGCCAGACCGTCCACCCCGAGCAGAGGGCGGCCCCCCGCCTCGCGCCAGGGAGCGGAGTGGGAGGGCATGGGGGGGGGGGGGGTGCGTGCCGCCCAGAATGCAGCAGCCGGGGTGCGCTGTGGGGGGCGGCGCGTCCGGGGACCGGCCCCACCCCCTCCGCCGCCCGCTGCCTTCCGGTGGCGACGCTGCCCGTGTTTATGTCTTTATGGCCCGCGCGCTGCGACGCGAACAGCGTGTGGCGGTGGGAGGAGGAGGAGGAAGAGGAGGAGGAGGAGGAGGAGGAGGAGGAGGAAGAGGAGGAGGAGAAGGAAGAGGAGGAGGAGGAAGACGAAGACGAGGAGGAGGAGGAGAAGGAGGAGGAGGAGGAGGAGGAGGAGAAGAAGAAGGAGGAGGAAGAGGTGGAGGCGGCAGAAACGGGTGACGGAGGAGGGCGGTGAGAAAGGGCGGTGCGAGAAAGCGTTGGGAGGTGAGACAGAGGGCGGTGCGGTAAAGTAGGGAGAGAGGACAGAGAAAGGAAATGGTGGAGTAAACTAGGAGACGTGATTCGAGCAAGTGAAAGGAGATGACGGCAGGAAGAAACGACGGTGGTGGGTCGTGAGAGGTGATGAGCGAAAATGAAGGGATTGGGCGTAGATAGGTGAAAGTGGAAGCTGGAGACGGGGCAAGTAGTGGGTGAGGACAGTGGGAAGAGGTGGGGGAGGTGAGCGAAGGAGTTTGGAACGGCGACTAGACGTCATGGACGCAGGTGGGTTTACAGAGATTAGAGGGAGGAGGTGAGAGAAAATGATAAAATGGAAGTGAATGAAGACATACACTACACTTACGGGAGTAATGACCTTAACAGTTGTCGCAACCAGAATCAATCAATATGTATATCAAAGTGCTTACATATTAAGTGTACAATTACATTATTATTAAGAAGGGCTCTAGCTGCATAATACGTAGGGCTGCGGCACAATGTACACAATTTTCAAAAATTAAATAAATAGCCGCTTCCACCGAGGTACTGCGGAGGGGAAATAGCAACGACCTCAGTCATACTTCGCCCCCAGGGTCTCCCAGCGCGTGGTCAGTAGGGGCGGGCATGGGCGACGACTGGGAGGGTGCGACTCAGCTTTAGGACGCTGCCCGCCCACTCCCACCCCCACCCCCCACCGCCGCCCACGCCCCCGACACTCACCGCCCGCGCGTCTCCACCCCCTCCCGGCCGGACTGTCACGGGGTGAGACTAATGGCTCCCTTAGCGACGTCTGACGATCGTCTTCGAAGGTCCATTATCCTCGCTGCGAGTCGGCCCGCCGGCCGCCGCCGCCTTTGAGGACATAGGCGCTTTGTGCGCGTGGCGACGGTCAACTGCTTTCGTCTCGTGCACAGTGCTTGCCTTGCCCGCTTTGCCTTGACTTCGACGAGGATAAACAATCAATGAATGCCAAAGGATTTCTTTTGATATTACTCATTCTCGCTAGTCATATTCTTATAATTATTCTTTGAATGTTCTGTCTACTCATTGACTCTTGTTATGAGTAGTAAATATTGTCATAATCCATTGGGGAACGCTACAAAACATGCCTGGACGTCGACGGAGATAAACAATAAATATTAATGACCTGAGTTTCGAATTGACATTTATCTTTCTGGCTTGTCTTATATTGTAAAAGTATTCTTTGAATGTTGTCTGTTCTCCCGCCGACTACTGATACATCTCGGTAATTTTCTTCTTATTGGGAAATGTGGTATGTAGTCTGCTTCAGATTCGTGGTGATTTTGTTGGTGAAAAATTGTTTTTGAATGCCACAGATTTTCAGTTAACTTTTATCAGTGTTTCTAGTATTTTTTATAATTATTCCTTAAAAGTTGTCTGACTACTCTCTTATCAATGATACATATTGTAATTAATATTGAGTATTAATATTTAATAAACTCTCAATAGAAGCGTGATAATGGTGGAATATTCTTTAAATTTAAAAGCATGATGATAGAAAATGTCAATAATTTAGCTCATGTATGATTTACAGCAGTACTTACTTTCTTACATGAACTAAATACGTAACATTATTATTTTGAATGTTTGGTTTGCATATTTTTGAATGTGTTTCAAGAAGCGTTATTAATGAATTCGTTAGCTGCGGTAATTATAACTTCATACAGTAATTATAGTATTTGTTGTAAAAAAATTAAAAATAATAATTAGTAAGAAATGTTCAGAATTTAAAGGCACACCTTCATTCTTGCTGTTCTATTATGTTCGTAAAGATTATTTAGTTTAGGAAAATTACTAAATAATCGAATTGTGTTTCAAATTGCAAATGGAGATACAGTGTTTTCACAATTTTGCCTTTTCACTATTAAATCACTCACTAAAACTAAAAATAAATTAAAACCCGACGTATATATAACAGCCCCAACAGCTCTCCATTCTGAAAGTTAATGAAGATATAGCTTCTGCTTGTTCAATGGCTCTGTGTGAGGTAGAAATGGCAGATGGCATACAGACAAGACCATTGACAAAAGAACATTTGACATACCGAGCCATAACCTGAGAAGAAATACAACTTTCTAACGAGCCTTCACCTTACCCACAGTGGAACAGATTGACAAAAACGAAGCCAAATACAAAAAAGTTTCTTGTTGGTTATTGGGAACTACTAGTTTGTTTTCTGTATTATTGAGTACTTATATTTTTGAAAACGAAACTTTGTAAACGGTGAGGAGAAGTTCAATTTTACATATAAAATGTAATTTATTTAATTGCAATTTTAATAGTAATAATTTAATTAATATACTGACTGATAATTTTACTCTCGCAACTTTTGACACAAAACACTTTCTAGCTTGAATGGTAAAAGTTTTAAAATTTGATCTGACATATTTTTAGATGTGTTAGTTTAAATTTCTTCAATTTTGATATCGAATCCGTGACCAGCGAGTTCAAAAATCCCAATATTCCAATTTTTGTACACTTTATCAGCGATTCTGTATTCTCCCACGTTTTGCACATTCCACACACTGTGCGACTTAATGAAGTCTTCCCGACTTCCAGGACTCGTGCCGCTGTCAACAGCTACAGATGATGTCCGCTGATAGGAAATCTATGAAGTCGTTGAGGTCGTGTTCAGCCAATGAGCAAAGGAACCGCAGGACAGGTAGCAAGGTTCCGATACAGGAACTTGTTACTTTTGTGGGTTGATTTTTACGGACTTTTTGGTGAACAAGGAAATGTACTTTGGAAGAACCATCTTGTTCTGTTGAATGAACAAAGAACCGAGAAAATGTGAGGTGGAGGAATGTGGGGATGCTGCAGATAGAGTTCGTTGTGTATTCGATCGTTGATATCACCAGGTCAATAAATATTTGTGAAAGTTGCGGTAGTATAATTTTTCTCATTCGTGCTTTCCATATTTTTTATAATTATTCTTTGAGTATTGTCTGACAGTCTTCAGATTACTGATATATCTTATTAATATTGTTCTCATTGGGAAATGTTATATGTTGCCTGCCCCAGATTCGCCGTCATTTTGTTGGGGATAAACTATTAATGAATTTCTCAGTCTTTCTGTTAACATTTATCATTCTGGTTAGTATTTTTATAATTATTCCTTAAAGTGTTTTATGATTACTGTCCTATTAGTAATACATATTGTAATTAATATTGGAAGCATTGACAGGTGTGATACTTTTTGGAATATTCTTGAAAAAAAAAGTGAGCAAAAATGTCAGTAGTACTTCCTTTAGTACATTAAGATGAATTGTTAAACGTAATAAAAAAATTAAATCAATAATTCTATATTATTCATGTACATTTTTTCGCAGGTTCACAAATAACAGTTTGCAGTTTTGTTCATGTAGACTACCGTAGACAATGGAGTATTGAGATGGATATAAGTGTATTTCCAGAAGTTTTCACCCCATGACGATTTCTTTTGTATGGAATATTAGTGATGAGTAAGTAATTTAGTAGAATTTCTTAGAACAATAATTTTATTTAATTTCTTTGCACAGAAATTGCATTTTTAGCAGCTGTGTGTTGAATAAATTAGACGCAACTCAGGCATTTTTATCTCGAAAGAAAGAACGTTAATAAACGCAGATTATCAACATTTTAAAACATCGATAGTTATTGCCCAAATATGTAGTTAAGTTTCCATAACAATGGAATAAACGTGGCCTTGGAATTCCTGTTAAGATTTACAAATACGAACTTTCAGCGATTCCTCGAAACGCAAACCCAGTAGCGGAAAGAATTCAAAGCAAGCGTGACTTACAGGCTAGTCATTGACACTGAACGGCCCGACAGAAGCTGCTTAGAAGAGAAGACAAACTACTAATACACTTTAATTTCCTACAAGCTGTTCGTTTTTCGCCTTGACACGAGCGCTTGGGTAACTTAACAAATGTCTTTGGGGAATACTCGGAAGGGCTGCGGCACGCCCTAGGGTGTTGTCAAAGATCACAAAGGAAGCTTCACTGTTGGAAAAGGGTCAGCGTTTCTCCTCCCCCATTTCTTCGGCCTCGGGTCAAAAGAGGTGCGTTGCAGTTGGATGTCAGTCTTTCTTTTTTTTCTCTTTCTAAAGGTCCTTTTAGATGATACACTTTTCGTGCAGTACAGTCTGCACGATTTCAGCATGAAAACGTTTAGACATGTTCCAGTTTTTTTTTCATACTGAAAACTTACAGATTGTTCAAGGAACTTTAGAGGTAGAATCACTCTCTAATAAATTTGTTTTCAGCGGAAATTGCCCATCCTGTTCAATTATGTGGTTAGATTATGTGCCATTCTAGAGATTTGGTGATTGACGTGGCGGATTCGAGCTTTCGGATTTCTGGTGAGTTTATTTGTCTGTCTGTTGCAAATTTGAGGTTACTGCATCTGACTTATACAGCCAAGACTTTCTCCATTTGGAGCGTTATTTCTGCAAAATCCTTCGCAGCCATTTTTTTTCAACTTTCCCCCCGCCAGTAACCCTGGCGAGGCGGGAGTTTATTGTCATGTTGAGGTACATGCGCCGCAGCTTTTTGGCTTATGCGGCAAAGAAGGGGGCAGTGCTTACTTACTTCGCAGCCACAAACCCACAACCATGCCCGTAGCGACAACAATGACGGTCTTTCTATTTTTTGCTCCTATGTTATATTAATTTTTAAATCTAGTGGTGATACAACAGCTCATATATACTCGCATTATTTTTAACTGCTCCTCTGCATTATACTACTTCATAAACTGGCAGAAGAGTTATCAACCAGCAATTTTTTTTTCTGTGCCGAGACTAAAATTCAGGTCCTCCTAGTTATGTCACCGTGAGCCTCATCTCTAATGTTGTGGGAACGCTGTGAATTTCAAACTCGAGCCGACGCTTAAAATGTAATTGTCTCAACCGAATATTTCCAACAGGAAATTTCAGAGAGGCGAAAATGAGACTTGCACCATTATTTTTAGGGACGAATGAACAGATGGACTGACGGTCAGAGAAGTTTTGCTGTTAATCGATTTTTCAGTATTAGGGACCCATAATACATGGGTTCTGGCTAAACCACGTGTTAGAGGAAGTAATTTACACTTTATAGGAATAACCAGGATCTGATACTAAACGTTTTTCTGCTGAAAATTTACCGTTTTCCGGCGTACGATTACAATACTTTCTCTTCTTACATTCGTAAGAGCAAGAAAGTAAAATGAGTGTAAGTATATGTAAGTAAGGGGTGAGAAGTAAGGGGGTAAGGAAGAGGAAGAAAGGATCGCGCGTAGTCCGTGGCCCGTTTGTTAGGGTACTGCCCCGGTATTCGCCTGGTGTTGATCGGAGAAACCACGGAAAACTACCGATCAGAGCAGTCGGCCGCTAGAATTCTTCTCCAGACAGCAGCTGAATTCGACCTACTAACTAACTAGTTGGTGTCGAAAATCCTGTCACCGTCGGGACTCAAACACTAAGACCATCGATCAGAGGCACCCTGATGGTTCAGTCATATTAGACAAATCGACTGGAAAAAAAAATCTCTGAGTTTTGAAACGTCGCATGATTGTTCTACCTATAGTAAAAATCCTGAAATGTGAAGGGTAGTGAGCTGTGGATGGACGGGCCGTTTAAAGATGTTTTTTCTTCATTTTTTCCATATATCTCCATAACTATAAATCCTACCGAAAATTGTGCTCTTTACAAAATTAAAGTAGATACATTTTCTTTTTTCCTTCGATCACCATTTTTGATCTAATTTCACTGGGCTATGAGACACCTTTGTCGGTACATACTTTAAACATCGAAGTCTAGATCCATCCACCGCAGCAGTGTTTGCCATTTGGGGAGGGCCTGCTCGCATTAGCGGTGGCGAAAGTGGGCGCAGAGCGCGCCGCAGCCGCCGCCCCCAGCCGCGTCTCCGCCCCCGGAGGCCGCCCCCGCGGGGGGCGGCGGCAGTAGCGCCTCGCAGCGGGGGTGGGACAGCCGCGTGGCGGCGGCGGGGGGCCCCCGACCTTCGAGCTAGAGGGATGGAGGCGATGTTCTGTGGGCGGGTGAGGACAACGACTGCGAGCGACCTCAGAAGGGGCGGGGACCGGCGGAGGGCGGCGGAGGGTGTGTGGGAGAGTCGGGGGTGGCGATGGGAGTTTGGGTGAGACCAAGGGTGGTGTGGGGTGGCAGAGGGCCTTTGCAGGCGGCGGAAGTATTTATGGGAACACCGGAGGGTTCATGGGACTGCAGAGAATGGGTAGGATAGAAGGAGGGCGGTGGTGGGCGGTAGTGGAAAGCGGCGGTGGCATGAGTGGGCAGTAGCGGGCGGCGGTAGTCGGCGGAGGGAGGCGGAGGGCGGCGAAGGGTGGAGGAGGGCGTTGGTGGGCGATGACTCGCATTTATCAAAAGGTGATAGAGGTACCGTCACTAACGATTGGATTTAACAAACGAAATATGTAATTGGCCAAGATCTGTCGAAAGAAACATTGAGACAGTGTTAAAATTGAAGCTTTGGGTAGGAAAGTATAGGGCGGCAAGACGAAACGAAACTTGTAGTGCCAAAACAGTATGTACTTTATCTCCCTATTTTCTCTTAGAATTGCGCGGAAAGTACTCAAATTGGCGAAAAATTATTTACGACCTAATTTCAAAATCTGTTTCTAAGGAACAGATTTCATTAAGGAAAAATATCTCTATCTTTAATATTTTAGTTGAAGATGACTTCGAAAAAATTTTGAACTTTTGCAATTTTCGAAAAATCAGGATTTTTAATATATTTCTTATACTTTCTTTCTCTTATACTTCCTCTACACTCTACAACAAATTTTAATAAAAAAGACGATGTCATTTTTTTGAAAATTTAGGATTGTTCCAGGGGGTTTATGCGAAGTATGCCGGAAAATAAAATATCGGTTTCACATTCACGGAGCTCCAACATCAGCCAAACCAATTGGGGAATATCAATTTTTCATTGTTGCTGTTCATTGATGGACAGACAGAAGACGGACGGACGGACGGACTGATGAACGGGCGTTTTGCCTCATTCGATTTTTCCGAAGCAAAGACCCACAAACCATGGATTCTGGCTACACCAGGAGGATTTTTTCTAAATTTAGAGGATTTTAGAGGATTTTTTTCTAAATTTAGCATTTGAATTTTACTACTTATTTATTAGCAGAGCCCTGTAATAAGTTTTTCTGCCAAAAATTCGCCGTATTTTCTCGCAGCATTACATAACTTTCTCTTCACTCCGTAGGGAGAAAGTGTGGCGTCTTTGCCGGGGCAAATAATTACAGACGTGAACGGCTTGTAAATATTTAGTATTTATTAGAATAAAAATACTCCGACACCATAATACTATATACAATATTTACAAATAAATTTGACCGTTACAAGAAGGAACCTTCCCTGGTTACCACAACCGCTGGCCCGATAATTAATTACCATCTCGGTGTGATGCACCAGTACCTTACGCGAGCATACCTGCGAGTATGCCGCACCGACCGTCACGACGTAGCACGCCGGCTTCGGTTCCCCGCCTCGGTAACCTATGCATTACAATGCAACGCCGCGCACCACCCTCACGACGCCCTACCGACGCGCTCAAACCTGAAGAATCAGAAGAACAGAAGGCAGAGCTAGGTCGGGGCCCGTTTATATACCTTCAGGGCAGGCTGACGGAACTGCGTCACCCGCTGTGTCTCCGCGCCTTTGTGCAGCCCAGCGTCTCTTCCGCCAGCGCTGTCTACATGGCTGATATAGTACGTTTGTACTGGCGACAGATATGACGCCACAAATGTAAAAACGACGGAGGGAGATTTGGATATCAGCGGTGGTGTGAGTGATCGTGAAATAATGAGAGATGTGGTATGAGAGATTGTGGAGTTTTAAGATGGGGAAGGGAATGGGATAGAAAAACATGGCAAAACGTGGCACAGTAATGCGACGGGACTGGGGAAAAGTTGAGGGAATGTGGCTGAACGAGGAACGTAGCCAAGAACATTGTGAGGACAGAGGCTGCGCAAATGGAAAATGAGGCAAATAATGTGTTGTGTACCGTAGTTACTTATCGACGATCATCTTTGTGAGTCTAAATGAGCAACAAGGCTATATGGGAAGTGAAATAAAAAGAAGGATTAAAAGTCAACTAAACTTCAGACGAGTATCAAACTGTTTCACAGTTCCATGTCACGTAGATGTATAGCTGAAAGTGATACAATTGGTAGCAAGAGTATAACTACAAATGTCTGGAACAACGTAAGAGAAGTACATGTTTATAGAAAATTTTTGTTGTTAGTATGTGTTGCTGGAGACACATAAGACAAATAATCTATGTTAAAACTATTTTTAATATTTTTGTTTAAAATTAAAACAGTTAATTAAAGAAGATAATGTTTTCTCAGAATATTTTACTTAACTTAAAATAAACGTTTTGTGTTATTTCAAATGGAGCATATTATTTTCTCGTGGGGAGAAGGGCGGTGAAAGGTGACTAGCATCATGCAGATGTTTGTGACGTTCCATATTCAATATGATGGTAATACGGCGATCTCGGCATGTCAAGAAATGGTAAGGTGAATGACAGTGTCAGAGGTTCCGTTGCGGGAACCTTAGTGGCTGTATTACAGTGGCGGGCAGAACGTTTTTTATTTTCTCCTCTGCAATTTACAATCTCATCATAATTGAACGTTAAGTAAATCAACGTTCGCAATAAAACAAAAAAAAATTAAATCACTACTCTGGCACATTTGATAGGTTTTATGTATAAAATGCTTTTCGTGTCAGTCTGTATACATGTTCACTAAGATCTAATTTGGATTAATGGGAAGATGATTCGCGTGCACTTACAATCTCTTCTGATGTATTTGACTTCTTTTGGCGATGACGTCATCCAATGAATTTATGTCGACGTCTCTGTGAAGTCTTGCGTCTCTGTAAAGTCACTAACTGTGGAGTGTCCCCAAGCATTCTATGTTTTAGTTTTGAATCTTCGAAGAATATCCGTTAAGGTTTTTAATTTGTCTTCTTGTGAGTGAGAAGTAAAGAGAGAAAAGGAAAAAGAGGGAGAAATAGGAATAGACGGGGAAAATAAATAGGGGAGTGAAAAAGAGAATATATATAAGGAGAAAAAGAGGGGAGGAAACACCTCACCCAAATAAGATTAAAATGTGATCTAAGAATTTTTGAATTTCTAATGGTGATGACAAAATATACAAAGAAATACCTTGATAAACTTCTCAGAACCAACAAAATCATCACAAACTCGTAGTTTCGAAACCGACTACCATACGACAAAACTTCACCGCTACTCCGCTACTTCCACTAAACCACGACACGTCCTAAGCGTCTTCGGAACGTAGTATTTCACCTGCCCGGTTTCTAAAGCCCTTTGCTGCTGCTCGTAGCGTCTGCCACCGGCCCAGGAGCCGCCCCCATGCGGCGCCTCGCCCACTGAAGTCCACCGCCCCGTCAGGAGGCGATGCCTCATTCGGCGACCTTCACAAGTCCAAACGCCGGGCGCGGCAGACCTCTTGCGGTGACGCCGCGCGCTGCCCGGAGGCGGCTTTGTGCGCGGGGCGCCCGTGGGAAGAGCGGCCGCGCGGGCGATCGCGCCGCCCGCCAGTCGCCCGGCGACTTTCTGGGAATCCGCGAGGTCTTTGGGGGCGCCGACGCCCACGCCCCCTGCTGGCCCCTGCCGCGTCGGCGGGCTGGACGCTGGAGCACGCTCTGATGGCCGTAGCGGCCCCAAATCGCCTGGTCGAACGCCGGAGTAGTACCCTAACGAACGGGCCACGGACCGCGCGCGATCTTTTCTTCCTCTTCCTCACTTCTTACATCCTTCCTTCTTCACTCCTCACACCTTCCCATTCCTCACTTCTGACTTCCACACATTTACACTCACATGCCCTACACTACCACACATGACCCGAGACCAGCTTCGAGCTTGTCCCGAATGGGACGGTGGCCCGCTGGTGGGAGGTAGCTCGTTGGGGAAAATCCCCACAAGCCGATGTAAGTCTTTTCTTCGCGATTTTTATGAACTGTGGGTAAGATGTACCAAATCTAGAATGTAGATTTGTCCTTGAAATAAAATGAAGTTCTATATTTCTTTTAGCTTAACCAGAAAACTAACGTGAACTCTGAGATTTTTCAATGATTTGTTTTAATGTCACCCTCCAGACAAATCTGAAGAGATTAGGAATAGCGATGTGAAGTCGAAATGTCAATTGTGTAAATGAATGAATTCAACACCTGTAGAAAACGCCCTCGCTATGTGAATTTGTATTTTAGCATCAAGCTTTTTTATCTTCAATTTCCTCTCACAATTTCATTCAGCGCCCCCCCCCCCCTCCTCGGCCCTATAGCCAATATTTATTTTTACATTCTGCTCCCGATTTTTTAAGCTTTTTAATGCACACCTCTTTCATTCTATCAATGTTTCATTTCTCTTCCATTTTTATCTTCCTCTCAGAATTGCTATAGTATGAGTCGAAACTATTGAAAGAATTTAAATTATAAATAACTAATATTTAAAAAATTGTAAATTAACTAATAAATGTTGAATAGTATGATAGTAGAGACTAAATGGAAAGTTATTTTGGGACTAGAGTAATGAATTTTGTAATACAAAAAATGCTGTGTGTTATAACTCACTTTGAATTCAATATGTATCACAATGTCTATTACATGCAAATTTGAAGAACGTCATTTCACCTCAGCTATTAAATAAATGGTATAAATAACGGAGCAAATCGATCTTGGAACCGTCTAACTGAGGTGATAGATCTTCAAATGTTTTAAGAAGTTTTATTCGAGAACATGATACAAATACTACACTTCTCTATCTAGTGATGCATAATGCGTTATGGCATTGTTGTAATTTATTATTCGAATGGATTATGTATTTCAATATACTATTAACATTGTTTCTATTTTAATCACTTACTTCTTTTTTCTACGCTTTCAAGATTCCAGACACTGAGACCTCAATAAAAGAAACAAAATAGTATTACTCCTCTTAAAAGCGTCGATGCAGAGTATACGAAGACAATGTATCACGTATAATATACATGTCAAAGATAACTGGATTATCCCCAAATAATCCGAGAATCTGTATTTATGACGTTAAAAAACATTTTTAAAGTTTCATTTCCTTGCATAAGCTTAGGGTTTCTAACATAACGAATACTGCAAAACACAGTACACAGTTTCAAACATTTAAAAATGAATAAATATCACAACACATTACTTGTGGCGAGCCAAATAATTTTTTTGTCGGCTGTAAAATTTACCTAATAAAATTCTTGACATTTTACTAATCGGCGCCATCCTTCAAGGTCTCTGTTTACGCTTGGCTCTGCAAATCGGAGGGGAATTGAGGGGAAGAGAAAGAGCTGAGCATCGACTACAGCGACGTGGCCTTCAACGGGAGGGGTGGAAATTTTCCGCGAAATACTCGCAATCAGTTTCACTCGTAGCGGCAAGAAGTTCAGCTGCGTGTTGTATTCGTTGTTCAGTTATTATTAGTGAATGGAATGTTTTAATATTGTGCGTTCTTGAGTGTACGGGATTCTTTTTGTGTATGTGTTTCTGTGTGTACAAGAGTAGCTACAAGTGCATTCGCCATGGAATTTCCACATTTTTACATTCATGCGACGTCAAAGGTAAGAGAATCATTTCAATATCTTTCAGAAATCATATAGTACAAATATAAATGTCATTTAGGTTTCTGTGTGTATAACTCAGGAGTATTATAACTGATTTGAAATGATACCACAAGTATTCACACAGTTTTGGATAGGAACAATGTATGTACTTTGGACATTTACATGTACTTATATTTGCAAAATATTTAGAAATAAGAATTTACAATTACATTGATAAGCTTAAGAACGAGTTGAAATGTAATAATTTGAACTATTGAGTAATGAAATGTATGTGAAACGTGAGTATAATCGTTTTCCGTAACTTACTTTTTCCAAATGAACTTTTGTAACTATATTTTATTTCAGATTCAGCGTTGAGATTATAAATTTTAACCAAATTTATTTAGAATGTTCAAAATATTTTTCCGTATATCTCTCTACTTCATGATTATTAAGGATCAGAGACTGTAACCACACACTTTTTTAATAATATATTTAATATTATAAATAATTAACCAGACGTGTTTCGGTAATTTTATTCTGCCCTCAGTGGCACTGCTGAGATGGAAATAATGATCAAATTTCTTTAATATAAGAAAGGAAACTATCTTTACTTCACAAATAGAAATAGGTAAAATGCAAAAAAGGAACAATATACGATCTGTAGAAATGGGATGCGTAGTGGTAAATTATTAATATTAATAACTATGTTATTAAAAGATCTTTGTGGTTTATATCTTTTCGACCCTCATTAATCATTGTGGATTATCACAATATATCCGCAGCTTCTACAGAGTTTATACAAAACTCTTATACAAAATATTTCATTTTTCTGTGTGTTTGCTACTTACATAGAGCACGTTAATTACAAACATTTACGAAAATGTTTGTTGGTTTTATAGTTTTTATTATTAGAATAGTTCTTACAATTTTTCTTCTTTTCATTTTCTTTTCGTTTTTCAAGCAAGGGCTTTTACTTAGGTTTTAGTAGACATTTTATATACAAACGTTGCTCATTAATGGTGGAAGGCAAACGTGATCTGATCATTTGTTTTATGGATTCACATTCTATTTTAGAAGAAGATGATTAATTTTAATTACCAGTTATGATAGATGATATTTTATTATATTCTTACTGTACATTAAACTTACTCATACTCTTACTGTACTGTAACTTACTCATATTCTTACTGTAAGTAAAGTTTTGTTCAAATTTCAGTTAGAATATAATGAAATTATTATATGTCTTCAATGAAAATTAATTATTTTTTGTGTGTTATTATATTTCACCAGTAGTGTATTTCAGTATGTGTTTTTCAATGGATACTCAACAAACTTGTTACACTCGTGTGAAGACCTTATGCAAAGACTGTGATTCAGCGTTCTCTCAATGTCACTCGTCACATCAGATCACCTGTGTCTTATCCCTTATTGTTCTCTGCGACTGAATAGACGCAGGAGGAACTCGCGAACGGGAGTATTTCATGCTTTGAACACGAGTTTTATTTCTTACGTAATTGACGTGACGTGACAAAAACACACACACACACACACACACACCAAAAACATTATGTTGGAGGTGGGGCATTTGTGTTGGGAGGATATTGCCGGTCAGGTATCTTCCATATTTACTTTGTTAGAGTAGAAGCTTATTTAATTATGTATTTACTTTGTTAACGTAGAAAGGAATTCATTTCAGGAAAATTCGCATCGCATGCAGAATACGCGTTTCTTGTTTCCTACGTGACTGATAGTATCATTAGTAGCTTCAGGGCTTAGGTCATTAGTCCCGTAAGTGTGGTACATGATTTTTTATTGCGGGAGGTGGTGGGATCTTACTTCTCTGCATAGCGAGATCCGGTGCCGACCTACAGTACGGTTTGGGAGTGGTTCCCCAAATAGGTAGCCGAGACAAGCTCCATCTTACCGGAATACGTGGTGTTGTAGTACATTTAGGATCCGGCCGCTAGAAGTCTCCTCCAGATAGCGGCAGAAATCGGCCTAGCTATCTAGCTAATGTCGCAATCTTTCCACCGTCAGGACTCAAACCTTCGGTCATCAGGGTCAGAGGCAGTGTTTTTTCATATCCGAGTTATTGCTCCAGTTATACCCATTCGCCTTCGGGGGAGGGGCATGGAAATATGAGAGGGTCATGGCTCTTTGCGAGTGCAACCACTGTCTCTCTATTGCACTAACGAGTGCGAACATTGACTAAGTGAGTTCTAGTGCCCAGTCGGTACAGTTACCTGAACTGCCAACGCAAGCCATTTGTTATCTGGCTGGGATGGCGACGTCCCGACGTCATCTTTCAGTGTCAGCCGTCCGTCTCGCGGGGCGCTAGTGTCGCGACGGGACACTGCGGTGTCTATCCACCTCCGGGTGACAAACGCAAAGCGACTGGTGAAAGCGCGAAAGCGGCGCGGTACAGTGGGAGAAACTCAGGTGTTGGTGGGCAATTTAATTGCTTGATTTATTTATAAATGTTTCCTGTCACGTCAACTGATATGGTCATTAGTCCCGTTAGTGTAGTAAATGTTTAATCCCATGAGGTGGCGGTGTTCTTCTCCAGCTGGATAATGATACCTGACGCTGAGCTACATCTCTCTTTTGGGGAATTGCACTTCCCCAACCGGAAATTTCTCTTCACACCCGACTAATGTTCCGACGTGTACGGTAGTGTAGTGCACGTAAGTGTATGTGTGTGTGTACTCGTATGTGTATGTGTAAGAGGGAAGGATAGGACAAACAACACAAGATAAGATTGCGCGTTGCCTGTGCTCCGTTTGTTAAAATTCTACTCCAGCATCACCCTACTTCTAATCGAAGAAACCACAGGAAAACTACATATCGGAACAGCCAGCGGCTAAATTTCGAACGAGCTCGGATCAAATATCCGGCACTGTCGGAACGAAAACCGTAGAACCTCTCGGTCACACACTTAGCAGCGACAATGCTTGTTGTCAGTGGGACATCGTGCCAGATTTACGCGGGTTGGAGCAGAACTCATGGAAACTAATTTTTCTAAAAGAAACGTTTTTGTAGTTTTTGCACATTATTTTATTTATCGCGTGAAAGTACAAGTACTAACGAACTAATGTGTCTTCACACCAAGATATGGCTATGTACGTGGCACAGATAACAATGATAAATCAGTTGTCTGACTACCGCCGTGGATGATGAATGTAACCTGTTTCGAGCAGCGCTCATTCACCAAGATAGCCATCCTCCATGGGAGAAATGCTCGAGAATGTACTAGAGAATTGTTTGAAGCTCTGGGTAATAATATCCTTCCATACCGGACAGTTGTGAGTTGGGCAGGAGAGTTTCTGCGAGGACGCGTATCAACCAGTGATGCGCATGACGACACGCAAGTGTGCAGAGCGATGTGTCACGTACGGTATCAGCACCTGCCTAATGGAGACTTTTGTACAGGTATGAAATGCTTCTGGAATCTGGTGAACTCGTATATGGTAAAATGCTGTGGAACATGAAATCAGTACTGTCGTTTCAAATACCTTAATAAATTAATAAATATGAGAAACCCATTTTTGGAGTGTTGTCAAATGACTATGCACTTTGTTCATACCTTGTTCTTACATCTGTATATTTCACATTTTCCACCTGGGCAAATACAATGGTACTAAAACAGCATGTTATTTCTCACCCCCTACTTTCATGCGAAATACGCGAAAAGTACTCAAATTTTGTAGAAATTGTACATGACCATATGTCAAAATCTATCTTTAAGGAACAGATTTTATAAAGGAACAATAATATTTAAATTTAATAATTTAGTTGTAGAAAGACCCCGAAAAACCAATTCAATGAACATGACACCTGCACCATTCTCTTAAACATCCTTCACACTATCCAACAACAAAATTTAATCGTAATCATAACTTTGTCTCTTCTGCGTAGCGACAAAGTAATAGTTGCTATGACTTATGCTCTAACTCTCGTGTATTGGAGAACAACACAAGCATGTTGACCGATAGGATCTTTTGAACGCTGCCCTCTAAATTGCACGTAAAGAGTCGCGTCGACGCGGCAGGCCACGGTGTGCGATGGGGGCGGGGGTGGGGGCGGTGGGGGCGGTGCGGGCAGGTGGGGGCAGGGTCGTAAAAGGGAAAACGACTGCCCGCCGCTTGCCGCGTGCCTGGGCAGCAGGTGCGCCTCGGTGCAGACGGCGCCGGCGGGGGCGGAGGCAGCGTGGATGATGGTTGCGGTGGCGGAGGGCGGCACAAGTGGCGTGGGTGGTGGCGAGAGGAAGGGTGCCGGGGGTGGTGGCGGTGGCTGACGGCGGAGGGCGGTGTGGTTGTGGTGGACGAGTAGTGAGGCTGGTGGAGGTACACGTGGGTGTTTGCTGATAATGGATGCAATGAAGAAGGGCAATGGGGATGATCTGAGCGGGGGAGGATGGGATGGCGGTGATAAGGAAGGCGGGGACGGCGCAAACGATTACGATGGCGGAGAGGATGATGTAGGCAATGGAACATGTGATGACGGCGGGTGCGGCAGGAGAGATGACAGCGAGGGGACGTTGGATGAAGTTCCGGCGGCGGAGGGCGGCAGAAGATGAGTGGATGATGGCTGGTGAGGGCGCTGGGGGAGGTGGAGATGGCTGACAGCGGAGGGCGATATGAACGGCTGGCGGAGGTGCACGCGAATGATTGCTGATGATGATTGCGTTGACGGAAGGCGGCGAGAATGGCCAGTGCAGTGGAGGCTGTATTGGCGGCGGATTCGGCAGGTGAGATTTGGACAGCGGAGACGGGGGGGGCGATAGTCGCTGGATGAATTTGGTGAAGGGCGGTGGCGGAGGGCGGTGGCGGAGGGCGGTGGCGGAGGGCGGTGGCGGAGGGCGGTGGCGGAGGGCGGTGGCGAAGGGCGGCCCGAGGGGTGTGGGTTGTGGCAGGTGTGAGGGGGAGTTGAAGACGGATTACAGGGGAGAGATGTGGGGGCGACGGAAGTGTTGAGGCTGGCGGAGGTGGAATGATCTTTGGTGATTGGCGAAAGGCGATGGTGAAAGGCTGCGCGGATATCTCGGGCAGCGGAGGCTGGGAGGACGGCGGTTGCAGTGAGGACAGAAGGGGGTTGGAGTGGGCGGTGGATGATGTTGCGGATGCGGTAAGAGTAGGGCGAATTGTGGGGAAATCGAGAGCAGAAGGAGCAAAGAAAGAGTAGAGGGTGGCGGAGGCTGCGAGTGAATGTGTGTGAGTGTGAATGAATGTGTGTGTTTGTGTAGGATAGTTGATGGTTGCGTTGATGCGCAGTACGGGTTACGTGGGCGGTGTGTTCAAGAGGGCGTAAAGTAAAAGGGTTAAGTAAAAGAAGTGGATAAAACGAGGAAGTGGAAGGAAAGATCGCACGCAGTCCGTGACCCATTTATTGGAGTACTGCTCTGGGATTCGCCCGGAATTGGTTAGACAAACCACCGAAATCTACCAATCAGAGCAACCGGCCACTAGAATTATCCTTCTGACAGCGGCTAATTATCTACCCAGTGCCGAAAATCCTGCCACCGTCGGGTCTCGAACCTACGACCTCCCGTACAGACGCACAGCAGTGCCATCAGTTGATACCCTTTTGCCACCTGCCCCGGTCCTAAGGAACGGGAGGGCGTACAAGCGAAATAGTACCACGAGAGCCCCGCAGGGGCGGGGTAGTCGCTCGTCAACTGGACGGAGGCGAAGACGCGAAACGTGTCAGTGGCGAGCGGGCGGGTAGCGCGAGCCGCCACGGGTGGTGCCTTGGTGGCTCCGCGCCGACGGGTGGTCCGGGAGCGCGAGGTGAAAGCCACCCCCCCCCCGCCCCTGGAGAAAGTCTGGAGCACTGGGACAATCTCGCCGCGGGGGTGGCGGACCGGCAGATGGCTGCTCTCGCGACGGCAGGCACGCTTTCGCAGTTCCGGTTGAAGGTTGAAGGAATAACGGTGGCGAGACGACGAAGGGAATTTCACTTGTGTTGCCCCTCGGCGCCTTCTGGTGTTCGACTCGTAAATTATATCGCTGATTGGACGTTTCAGGACAAGGCCCGACTTCTTTTTGTTCTCTGGAGAAGTTGCTGTTGGTGGCAACGGACGTTTAGCTATAATAGCTGAAATAATAGTAGTTTCTGTCCAGAGGTTGTTATTCTGTGTAGAATAGAATATTAAATTGTAATAAATACTGTCTTGTAAACTACTTTATTTAATAGAGGAACAATTTTCACTTATATTTTGTGAACTGAGAGTATATTTCCTGCTCTGAAGGGTGACCTGACCATGGTTTCAAAACGTTGATCGAAATGAAAATGCACAAATATTTTTAAGAACTTGGTGTAATTGTTTTTAAGGCAATATGTTTCAATTTCAGTTTTACGATCTGATTAACTGTAGTACTGTTGTTGAACTACAGGTGGAATTTTCATCCTTAATTCCGTCGGCTTAAAAGTAGTAATCATGTAGTACGCCATTGGGTTTGCCTTCCTTCGTGAAAGTTTCTCTGGTCGCAGAAATATCATGTTTACCCCGTGTGTAGCATTCTGCACACAGGACACACACTGTAGTTCCTCTGATCTGGAGGTCCTGTGGTTCGAGTCCCGGCTGTGGCAGACTTTTCCCAACCAGCCATATAGCTAAATCGAATTCACCTGCTGTGTGGAGATTTCAAGCGGACGACTGCTTCGGCTGGTCGGTAGTTATCTGTGGTTTCTCTGATCACCCCCAGGCGAATGCCGGAGCAGTAACCTTACGAAAGGATTGCGTGCAATATTTCCTTCTTCTTCCTTGTCCAATCTTCACCCCGCGCCTAAACACACTTACTTACATTCACCACAACACAACACATGTCGGGAGGCCAATCGGGAACTTCGAGCTTGCCCTGGCTTTGGCGTTGCCTGGTGGTGGGAGATACGTGTCCTGTTCTTGGCTCATCAGCCCGATACGGGCTTTGACCGACCAGCGGTGACCCGTCCTCTGAGCCATGGGATAAGTGGTTCGTGTGGGTAGCACGAAGTCATCCCTTCACTACGTATATTGGTCTTTTTAACGATAGAGTTAGCTTTCTTATCGTCACACTGCAATAGATACTGAGATATTTGTAAGGAAAGCGTACAGTTATAATGTGCTTCGGTCGGGAACCGAACCCGGCATTGTGGCGTTGAAAACGAGGTGGGAGATGTCTGGTTAGGAAAAATCCCGCGTGTAGGTCGGCACAGGATCTCGCCATCAAGAAGAAAATTTCACCGCCACCTCCCGCGATCAAAATACTGACTACTATTATGAGACTAATGCAGCTTGCAGACCTTAAAACTTGACGCTCCGGAAGCATTAATCCAGAACATCGCTTTCCCTTTTTTGAGGCAAAAATTGTATAATATTTTGGAAATAGTCTGTGCATAATTAATATGTCACCAAATGCTCCTGGTCGGTGTAACGTAATCATTACAACATAGGTATTTTTAAATAAAATATTTTTCAGGTCGTTAATATATAAAATCAATTTTAAATCTATAAAATAAGGTTGGAAACGAGACTTTTGTTGCCATTATTATGATATACTACCTGTTTTAATTTGTAATTCAATCGTATCTTCAATTTTTTGGCAGAATCTTGTCAAAATATAATGATTAATCACAGATAGGGGAACAGAATTACAAAAATCGCTGAAAAATAATAGTGAAATCAAATAAAGATAGAAAAAGTTTTTTTCATTATATTGCTGAAGTAGTGATTCATGGTTGAAGGGAGCTTGCAGGGATATTGAGTTGATCCAGGGGCTAAGGGTCTTTTCACGTCCCCTTCCAAATCATGAAAATGGAAGACCAAATACGAGACGATTTTGATCGATTGCTTCGTAAAAATATGGTGGAAATGAGACTGCGATTTTGATAGATCGAGGAGAATGGAAATGTTTTCATGAATGGTGAATTGCCTGAATTGATTATGATTTTCCAATTTACGTGCGTAATTTAAAATACCTTCATTTTATTTGCCCCTGGAGTATTAGTATCGATAAAATAATGTCGTATATTTCGAAAATGAACCGAAAATATTGTAGAAGTATTACTTATTAATCAATAAAGCATATAAAAACCGATAAATACCTTGTAAGCGTATTTACTTTACGTATGAAGAGCGGGAAGTAATCTGACATTAGACAGGAGCGGATCCAGTGACAAGTTTTGGGTCGTAGGGTATACTCTGCTCATCCTGCAATACGATTTTATTCGTTTTAATGGTTATCCGAAAATAAGTTTTGCTTGAAAGTTTCGTGGCAAATTAAAATTCATAACTACGGAAAAATTTTAGGGGGGGGACAATTTTTCTTAGTTCTTTCTCAGTGGAAACGAGCATGTAGTAGAATTCTCATATTGAGAATCATTAGAACACTTGTTTTCCTTGAAGTAGCAGCAGTATTATTGAAAATTTGGTAGATATCGTATGATTTCTCTACGTTTCAATTTTACTGACGCATAACTCTCGTGTTATTTTGATTCAAATGATTATTTCGATTGTAAAGTTTTCTTTACATAGCAACGTATTAACTAATAAATGGAACTAACTTATGAGTCATGTTGGAGTGAAATAATAAATGAAACACATGACTGTCGCCACCGTGGGCGCAGTGGTTGCGGGCGAATGTTTGGGGCGTGAGGCGTGGTTCGGAGGCGGGGACAGCGGCGCCTGCGAGGGCAGGGAGAGGAACAAGGGCGAGGATTAGGAGATAACAAACGGGATGAAATTGGGGGTGTAACGGGGGACGAGGACTGTGTGGTGGAGAGCCTGGTCGTGCGCAGGGGCAGTTCGGCGGTGATGGTCGGGGTTGATTGATTAGTACACTGATCGATTGGTGTTTCTAGACGAATCACGTTCTATGATAATTTATTCTGTAAGTGTAGTGTATGTTTATGTCATCTGCTGGGATTTGGCGGTGTTTCTCTTCCGCTGCTCAGTGAGATCCGGCGCTGATCTACAAGACGGCTTGCTGAGATTCCCCTTAAAGGTGTCCTCTCCAGCAGGACAGAGACTCAGCGAGATCAAACTGTCTGCTCCTGAATGAACTTCCGACATGTGGAATAGTGAAATGCGAGTGCGCGCGTGTGACAGTTTATGGGGGGGAGGGCACAAGAATGGGGAAGGTAATATCGCGCTGTTTGAGGTTCTGCTCCGACATTTCGGCCGGAACTATTGATCGGAGAAGCAATGGTTAACTAGAGATCAGAAAGACGGCCGCAAAAATTCACCTCCAAACAGCGACAGAATTAATATATATATTTATCTCGAGAATCAGCGACAATCCGGACTCGAACCCTAGCACTTTCCAGTTACAGTCGCGGCAGAGTGACTGCAATGTGAGGCGGTGTGGTGGCGGCCGTTTTCATGATAGCGGAATCTGGGATGCTGGAGCGATTTCGTTCTAAGAGTCTTAGTTCAAGAGCTGAGATGGCACGACGGGAGGGCGAGGGCGAGGGCGCGGGCGAGGGCGAGGGCGCGGGCGAGGGCGAGGGCGCGGGCGAGGGCGCGGGAGAGGGCGCGGGCGAGGGCGCGGGCGAGGGCGAGGGCGAGGGCGAGGGCGAGGGCGAGGGCGAGGGCGAGGGCGAGGGCGAGGGCGAGGGCGCGGGCGAGGGCGAGGGCGAGGGCGCGGGCGAGGGCGCGGGCGAGGGCGCGGGCGAGGGCGCGGGCGAGGGCGAGGGCGAGGCTGGGTCTGGGGGCGTGGGTGTGAGCGTGGCGGGGTGCAGCGTGGCGCGGCGTGGCGGGGAGGGCGAGCATGGGCGTGGATGGGCGGGGTGATTGAGGGTCTGACGGCGGGCGTGTGCAGCCTGATTAAGACACGCGGCCGCTGCGGGGGCCGGCTGCAGGGCCGCCCCGCACAAAAGGGCGCTGGCACAATGCGCTTGGGCGCCGCGCTCCACCCCATCCCCCGCGCCGCGCACGCCGTCTGTCGCCGTTATGACGCTGCGCTCGCCTTCGCACTGTGCTCGGGGGCCATGCGCTTTCACGATTCGATGCCGATTTCCCCGCCCCGAATCGCTCGCACTTATTCTCGCGGTCGACTCTTCCCAGAAGCGCTCGAGGCCTGTCTTCTTAATTCGACTTAATATTTATATAAGAGAGAGTAGATATCCCAAAGCGCTTGGAATCATGCATAGATTGCACTTCTTCCCCTAGACGTGACAGTTTTTAAACTGTTTTTTTTGTTTTAAAGAAATTAGTGTAATAACCCAACAAAGGGCTGACCCTTGTGTATTTGTGAGACTGCTCGCTTTCCGTCTATGGGCCAGACATTCAAACCCTGGTCTATCCATGTGAAATGTTTGCAAAGTGGGTTTATGCAGGTTTTGCCATTGCCCGCTTTTTTGGTTTCTTTTCAGTCATTAACATCACATCTTCATAAAAACCCACCTGTACATAATCATTCCATTTCTAGATCTTCGTCTAATGCGTATGCACTAGTATCATAATAAACAACTAGCTAAACCCTTGCATCTTCTTCGCACAAAAGAATGAACTTAAGAAAAGCTACGGCATAAAATTACAACATAAGCACTATATCGAAAATTGACACACCACCAATATTGTTTTATATGATACAGTACTTATTCTCAATGATTAATGAATTCGAGAGCGTTTGCACATTCTGGAGCAATTCAATCACTATTCAATCACAATCAATTCAATCACCAAGAGTAGAAACACGTTTCTGAAAATGTAATCGAAACGTTTTATATATACCCATGCTAGTATTGCGCTGTATGCGAGTAGTGTAGTAGACTAACGGTAAATGCTGCTGCCATACTTGCTTTAGAAACGGAATGAATCACATGTAGTTGTTATGATTCACATAAAATTAAATCACATAAAATTGTAAAAATTTTAACATTGTAAAGATGTGAATCACATAAAATTACTGAATTTCTTTGTAAAGAGAGATAGGTTTCATACAATTCCGGGGCGTTGCATTCATATACACTTACTAAGCTTTGCGTTTAAAAACACCTGTTAACCTGTTAACCTCTTGTTAACTTGTTAACTTCGCTGCGCTAACTCGAACCTCACTCTCATTTGCTCGCGATAGACGAAGGAATGTCAACTGTTTTCGATAGATCGATTGCAAGTAATCGACGCACGAACGACGACTGCCACGACGAAGTGTACCAATGACGGCAAATAAGCGTCCTTCCTATTAATTTCGAGATATTATTAAACATTTATAATTTATCTACAAAATTGGTTTATATTAGAGAGAGTTTAAATATCTGGTGCCAACTACCTTTCATTTAAAGCAAAAATCATGTAATTTGGTTGGGACGCAAGCTTATTATCAACATAACTCAACAAGAAATTATAAAAATTAATTATAAAGACAACTCAACCTGGTCGCGCAGATTTAACCGTCCCTGATAACCGCTTAGCGTAAATGTAAACATGAGTTCCGTTAAACGGATATCCCGGACGGTTAAAACTGCGCTATGAATTGGTTTATGTTTATACTTAGAACACTAAAAATTCGTTCGAAAATATATATCGTATTATCCTCAGCTTGTGAAGGTCTCATTTATTGAGATCACAAGCTCAGGATATTACGACACTTTTATTCTCGCTTCGTTTGATCCAGTCGAGCAAAAACAGGCATCAATGGTTGCAGCTCGGCGGATAAAAGTGTCAGGAAAATCCTCGGTGTATGATTTTATTGGAGAACCGCTTTTGTGATCAAGGTTTGTGTGCGTAAACCGTATCCGAATGTAGTCTTATTCAGGACTAGCAAAATACCCGGCGTTTGCCAGGTTTTCTTCAAATCCAATCCTTGTGAAAGAGGGAAAATATAAATTTTGTATGAACCATGTTGTTTAAGATTAGTTTAAAGTAATTATTTTTTTTTATTTTACAGAATTCAATTTTTTCTATTAGATTATTTGTTTTATCTTACGCACTGCTACTGGCCTCAGGCGAATCCATTAGGTACCAGTTCTGCTACACCGCTACTGGTCTCTGTTGTTACATAACAATCTGCTCTTACTGACAGACGAAAACTGATTATTGCGGTGCATGTATTATAAAAATTATTTATTTTCCAAATTTCTGTTACATTAATCTGTACCAAAATTTGCAAGGAAATTGCGTCAGTCCTGACAAAAAGTCTGTACTGTAAAACTTTCGTACGTATTCACACACTACTTTTTGTGGTATAAATGTCGATTACATGTCGTTGAATTCAATTTTATTATTATAGATAGGTACATTCGCACCCTGCCCCTGACAAAATTGCTTATCCGACATTCACATTTTGGTATTGGACACTACTGGACAATCCTCTTTTTTTTCAACATTCCATGAAATGTTTAATTTCAAATACCTGTTCCTAATAATTTTATGGAAATCTACATTATTGGTTTATATGATTGGGAGGGAGCAATTTTCTCTATATTAAAAAAAGCCTCAAAGGCTAGTGATAATTCACTCTACGATATGAAAAGAGCTGCTTATTTCGTGTAAAGAGAGTTACCACATTGCATTTTTGTACAAAGAAGGGACGTCTTATATTAATATTTAGGTTCTAACGCCTTATTTGTTTCCACTTCTCGTCAGAATAACACCAGACTTGTCTTGTTGCTTCTTTATCAATAGGTTAAATAACTCGGCTTCACTAATGGTTATATTTTTCATAATCGTCTATAATTGGTACTAAGGAACTTTCCAATTAGAAGATAAAGTGGAATTCATTTTCTTTATATTGTCCACAGTCATCACATCTATATTTTTCTTGAAGGCGGATTCTATTCGCTTGGTTTCAGGTTTTGTACTTCAGAACTCAGTCATTTAGCAATGATGGAAAATCCGAATCTGTAAATAGAAGAAAATTAGAATCGCGATTTAGATAAAGTAGACCGACAATAATTATTGAAGTTATTTGGCCCTTATCACACAAATAATGCAGTTATAGCCGAGGTTTATAACCAGCCAAGTTGTATATTTTTGATATCGTCCGTGTTTCGTTCATTACTTTTTGAAATAACAACTCCGAAGAGAACTTCGTAAAAACTCGTAACGAATAGTGGCTGTTAAGAGTAGCTTTTAGTACTTCTTTTCGGTAGTGATGTAACAAAATTAGTAAAACTGTATGTGCCAGCATGAGGAGGAAAGCCTGAAGCCTCATGAGCAAGGCCCCCTAATAACTTTTGTTTTCCAATTTCCAGGATTACTATTTAATTATAGTTATTTTAAGATGACTGTCTGGGTTAACCGGGGTTCAAATAATCACAAGCCTGCGTATTTCCTCGCTTTTGACAACATCGCGAATATTTAATTTCGTGCAGACACGAAAACGCGTAAAAAAAAAAAAAAAAAAAAAAAAAAAAACTGAAGCCACCCGTAGAGTACCTCTCTCCTCGTCGAGTCACCGGACGGCCTTTCCAACAGGTTGGCAGAGGCAGGGAGGGCGCCAATTTATGAGTTATGACGCCACCGCCGGCGGCGCGGCGCGGCGCTGGCTGCAAACTGGCCCCTCGTGGTAGCAGGGTGTGCGAGCGTGTGTGTGTGTGTGTGTACGTGTGCGGGGCGAGCGGAGGATTTATGAGTTATGTTGTGACTGCGCGGTGGATTACGGTTGCAGTCGCTGGCGTCTCCGCGGAGACTTTGTCACACGCGCCTCGTATTACGACTGGCCACCCGCCCGCCCGGATTCTTTTCAAAGGCACCACTGCCCAACGTTCACAGGCCAACGTACGTTGACGTTTGTTTAATCGTCTTTGCTTTCAGGTGAGATTTGCGGCTGTTTAAAGGCGGTTGGGAAGACTTGAATATTGTAGGGAGATTAGCTCGTGGAAAGGAGAACGCAGTTTTCAAGTACCGCATCACTTCAAATAGCCGTCGCAGTAGACGCTTATGACGTGTATAGAGTTGCCTATTACGGTCATGATGACACTTCAGAGACAAAAACGCAAGTAGGCGCTTGTTTAATCTTTGCTTTCCGGAGAGTTTTGCGGCTCTTTAAAGACGGTTGGAAATGTTTGGAAACTGTAGAAGATGAGTTCGTGGAAAAGAGAACGCAAGTACCACGATCACTTGAAACGGGTGTCACGTGACCTCAAAATATCGTCCTATACGTTTAACAAAGATGTCGAGAGAAGAAAACGTACATTGAAGTTTTTTTAATAGTCTCTATCTTCAGGTGAGATTTACGACTTTTTAATGGTAGTTGAAAAGACTTCGATATTGTAGCTAGAAATTATAGTAAGTAGCTCGTACAAAGTATAACGTAGTTTTCATGAACTGCGAGTAATTGAAATTGGCACCACGCATAAGACGTAAGCTGTCAATGTTTTCACTTATAATCAGTCCTTAGAGAAGAAACTGCATGTTGACGTTTGTTTAATTGCCTTTCCTGTCAGGCGATATCAGTAGGGGGGATATGCGGGTACGGGACCAGGAAGTGCTTATCTTATCAGCTTATCTTATCTACTTCCTGTTTCCCTCCCCCACATCCGGTGTAAACAACCGGCGCCACCAATTATAATGGCAGGAAGTGCTTATCTTATCAGCTCTTATCAGCTTATCTTATCTACTTCCGCCCACCCCCTCCTCCTCCCCCCGCCCCTCCCCCTCCCCCCACCCCACCCACTTCCGATGTCAACAACCGGCGCCACCCATTATAATGCCCCGCCGAATGTCAACAACCCCCTCCCCCTCCCCACTTGCGCCCACCCCCTCCCCCTCCCACCCACCCCTCCGATGTAAACAACCGGCGCCACCAATTATAATGCCCCCCCTCCCCCACCCCCTCCTCCGCCCACCCGATGTAAACAACCGGCGCCACTCATTATAATCCCCCCCTCCCCCTCCTCCGCCCACCCGATGTCAACAAACGGCCCATTATAATGCCCCCACCGACCGGGGTCAATGACCCCTCTCCACCCACCCCTTGCGACCTCTGGTGGCGAAGTGTGGAAGCGTGCGCGCACTCTGGTGGTGAATTGTGGAAGCGTATGTGTCTGCGCTCTGGTGGTGAATTGTGGAAGCGTGTGTGTGTGTGTATATGTTTCAAAAATGCTGCTCCTTGAAGTGGATTCGAACCAGCCTCAATTCCCCTGAGGCGACCAGCACTTTGGCTCTGAGCTACGGTGACATCTCGAGTCAAGCTGCCTGCTTTGGGGTACAGATATTACACGCGGTCGGGAGGGCGCGCGCTGCGGATGCTGATAAGGGCGGGGGCCGCTGAGGGTGCACGCTGCGGAAGTAGATAAGATAGCGGGGGGAAGGGGGCGCTGAGGGCGCGCGCTGGCGACGCTGCGGGTGGCTGATAAGATAGCGGCGGGCGCTGGCTGCTCTGTTCGCCCACTCATTAGCGCTATAGAGATACTACACGCGCGCGCCCTCTATGAGCGATTCGGAGAACGAGAGGAGATGGCGCTGTGCGTCGGGGCGCGCATTTTGAATGCACTCTATATAAGATAGCCAGCCGCGCGTCTCTCTCTCTCTCTCTCTCTCTCTCTCTCTCTCTCGAGAGCGCTGACGCTCGCTGTCCCGCTGAAAAGACTTTCATAATAGAAGAAAGGGAAACCCTAAAAGGCGGTGACAGGAAAAACAAATGAAAAACAATACAAATTGAAAGAATGCTTCTTTTTTAACGAAATCAAATGAATAAAACTTAGTCATTAAATTTCATTCAAAGAATGTAAATAAGATAGAAGATAGCAAAAAATACAGATCAAAGACGCAAATGTTTAGAATGTACACACACAATCGTAGATCCTAACTGCATGCACTTGTATTTTCATATTATTATACTACGCTTTATAACCCTCTGTACATAGGCTAGATTGTCAAAACGAGTACAACCTCGAGACTGTGCTGACGTATATGGGCGTCAATCTTCGTCGCTGTGGGCTGGAGGTTGGAGCCGTATTTTCGAACGGGCAACAAAGAGACTGAATGGTTTGACGAACGTGAGAGACGTGCTGTCGCAGTGCTTACCCGACCGGATCTTGATGGAGGTGGCCGAGAGCTTCGAGGACTGCTAACACTTCAGCGTGCACCGTGAGAATGAAGTCTTCCGGTTCAGGAGGTCTCCTTTTTGTTTACTTTTATGTTAAATTGCAATAACATTGAACATGCAGGAATAAGGAACATTTATTTTACTGTGTGAAGATTTTATTAATTTTTATCAAAGAAAAGTTAAAACAGCTCGGCTACTTACCGCTGCTATTTAATCTAAAGTATCTGCAATGTTATATGTTTATGGATAGAAAAAAATGAAGGCTGCAACTTAATTTGTTCTTAAGCATCTAATATATTAGAAAATTCTCCATTCACTTCCAATACTTTTTTGATGCAAATATTTTATGCGAGATTGTGAAGAGTTCCTTACCTTCTTCGGGCACGCTTGTGAGCTTGTTGGGGCAAGCCGAAGCGTAGGTTGGCGCCAGATCTTCCCCGCCACCACACGTATGGCGTTGACGTGTCGGACTAATAAATGAATTAATCGACTGAAGCGAGAACCTTTATAATTTTAAATCGAATTTTTAATATGTTAATTATATTTTTTAATGAAATATTTTTTTTTGTTTTGTTTATTTTCCATGTAAAATTTACGAATTGAATTATCTTTAGATACATAGTAGTATTGAATTATGAACAAAGGTAATTATTAAAAATAAGTATGAAAATTGATTATAGTTAATATTTAAAATAATGTGTAATCACCTTTGTGAATATTGATATTGCGAATACAAGAATGTTCATTATCAAATGTATTAATTTTTTTATATTTATGGGAAGATTTAGTGTAGTGTTAATAATGTAATCAAAATTATAAAAAATGTTTACTTTTATGTTAAATTGCAATAACAATGAACTAACATGCAGGAAGAAGGAACATTTATTTTACTGAGTGAAGATTTTATTAATTTTTATCAAAGAAAAGTTAAAACAGATCATCAAAGGAGAAGTACAGTGCATCTTGAATTCATAAATACAGCCGCTCATAAATTCATTCCGGTACCACCGGTACCTAGTGATACCACCGGTATACCACCGGTATTCTAGTGAAGGAATACAAGAAAGCGAATGTACAAGGGTTTCAAAATTACTTAAGAGAACGATATGGCGAGTTTCTTAGAATAGGAGGAGGAATCGATGAAATATGGGGAGAGTTTAAAAATATTTTAGTAAATGCTGAGCAGGCTTTTGTACCCAGTAAATTATTAAAAAGTAACAGCGACCCGGAATATTATAATGCAAAGATTAGGCGATTGAAAAGAAAAACCAGAGAAGCATTTAACAACAGACACCGTAGTGAAAATCATATGACTTTATTTCGAAATTATACAAAAGTATTAGGGAAGGAAAAGAAAATGGCAGAGGAACGTCATTTAAAACATATTCTTGATGCGGAGGGCAGTAATAATTGGTCGGCATTTTTTAAATACGTTCGTAGAAGGAAAGGAAGTGAAGACGAGATTCCAGTTGTTCGTGTTAATAATTCGCCAATAATGGATCACAGGGAAAAAGCGCAGGCTTTTAACGCATATTTCAGCTCGGTTTTCAAGCAGAAATCTAACAGTATTCAGATACCAACGCTGGTAGATAGATGTAGTTTTCATATTGATGTAAATACTTTGCGGCAAAGAATAAAATTAATGAAAAGAGGAAAATCACGAGGTCCTGATGGTATTTCCACGGACATCAATAAATTAGGCGGAGAGGCAATTCTACCTTATTTAATTAGATTATTTAATGTATCAATAAACAACGCTTGCGTACCGAAAGATTGGAAGCTGGCTCTCGTAGTACCTATTTTTAAAAGTGGCGACAAGACAATAATTAGTAACTATAGGCCGGTAAGCCTTACATCAGTCGTATCCAAACTAATGGAACATCTAATTTCAAGCTATATCAGGAAAGAATGCGAGGGCAGGGAGTGGCTTTATCAGGGTCAGCACGGTTTCAGAAATGGTTTCTCATGCGAAAGTCAGCTAGTCTCACTTCTACAGGACCTAGCCGACGTAGTTGATGAAGGGAAAAGAGTCGACGCGATAGTAATAGATTTTTCCAAAGCTTTTGATGTTGTTCCACACGATCGTCTTATAAAGAAATTAATAGATTCGGGTATAGACACTAGAGTGGTAGCGTGGATAAACGAACTACTCCGAGACGGGAAACAGAAAGTTCGAATCGGTAGTAACTTATCAACCTCGAGAAGCGTCACGTCAGGAATTCCACAAGGAAGTGTAATCGGACCACTCATGTTTCTGACCTTCGTGAATGAATTGCCGACTAATTTAGCTTCAAATGTACGACTCTTTGCAGATGACTGTGTAATCTATAGGATTATCAATTCGGAGAAAGACGAGGATATTTTGCAGCAAGACTTAGACAAATTACATATCTGGGCAGAAACAAACGGCATGGAAATAAACAGTTCAAAGAGTAAGTCCATCACGTTTGGAAGGGGTCGAAGTTACAATGAATCTGCGTACAAACTGAACAATAATGTTATACCTCGAGTCACGTCTTGCAAATACTTAGGAATACAGCTAGACAGTAAATTGAGCTGGGAAAATCAAGTCAATTTCGTTGTAGGGAAAGCCTGGAAATCTTTACATTTTGTTATGCGGATACTGAAAAAGAGTACAGTGAGAGCCAAAGAACTAGCGTATATGTCATTAGTGCGACCTACATTAGAATATGGCGCAGTATGTTGGGACCCATACAGAATTTTGCAACAAAGAAATCTAGAAAAGGTCCAGCGTAGAGCATCAAAATTTACTTTCAGGGGTACCAAGAATAAAAGGTTATGGGAGTCACTCGAAAGGAGAAGATTAAAGTCACGTCTCTATGCAATGTATAAAGCGTACACAGGCCTTCGAGCGTGGAAGGAAATTCAAAGTCGATTAGGGAAACCTACATATTTCGGCAGAGCGGATCACATGCACAAAATTCAGACAAGAATTCAGAAAACGGACGTTGGGAAATATTCATTCGCGAATCGCACTATTAGGGACTGGAACAGTTTGCCAGTGACAATCTTCGATCCCTTTCCTCAAAGCCTGAGCAAATTTAAAAATAAATTAGTTTCTTGAATGTGGATATGTTATAAATATATTTAATAAAATTCAGTGTAATTACCTATGTTTTCTTTGAAATTAAGTACTATTATTATTGTTGTTATTATTATAAATGTTATTATTATCCTTATTATTATTATTATTATTATTATTATGATTATGTGCAGTGCAGTGGCGTGAAGTGCAGTGACGTTGTGTAACTGAGAGAAGCGAGTGAGTAAGAAAGACATTACAGCTCGTATTGCAGTGCGGTGAAGTGTGGTGAAGTGAAGTTAGGTGAAGTGAAGTTAGGTGAAGTGGAGTTCAATGAAAGATTGCACGGTGAAATATTCATGTGATTTTGTAGCAAGTTAAAAATGTTTTCAAACTTGCTGGAATAGAGAAGAAAACTTAAGATATTTACCGTGACAACGCCAGAACAAGTGCCACTAATACTATCAATTAATATCATTAATTATCGCAATCATCTAGAACTTTCTTAATTGGTAACAAGTACAATGTTCACCTTCTCCGACTGAATTGTTTGCAAATCAATCTGAAAAAGTCTTAGATAATGAAGTAAAACTAATAGTACACTTACAAGGATCCCTCACCAATTCTAGCACATTTCTCAAAATAACAGACCCAATAATCAACAAATCCCAGTAAAAACCGAATGAAATGTAAACATAATTTAAGATGCTATTGGCAAATGATGACCAGACGTAAAAAGAAAATTAAACAAACTGACGAGTTAAACTAATCTAGTCCAGCATAGGCAAGCCTTCAGACTTTTCTAAAAGAAATTCACCCGTCATCTAGGCATATGGGACATACAATAAAAAGTCAAAAACAAGAATTTTCGTCAATAAAACTAGATTCACAAGTGGCAAATTCTGATTTTGAGAAAACAGCTCTTTATTTCTTACAAAGTTCTAAAAGAGCTAAATAACAATTCGATGGCAGACATAGCAACAATATTTAACGCAGCATGTAGAGTAGGTTACTGTCACAACGATTGGAAAATTCCTTACGAAAACCAGGAAAGAATCCAAAAGATCCAGCGAACCATGAACCTATAACCCTACTCCCGTCATTAACGAAACTATTAGAGAATCTGATATGAAAACGATTCATGAAATTCATGCACACATCCCAGACACGCAATTTGCATTTCGTCCTAACCACTCCACAACACATCATTACGGCTTACCGAATATATGGCGCAAGGATACCAAACAACACCGCAATATTCCTAGACATCACCAAAGCGTTTGACAAAATATGGCATCAAGACCTTCTCTACAAATGAAATAGGCACTCCAGACTACTTATTCCAACTGATGAAATGTTTTCTAAATCAAAGAAAGTTCCAAATCAAAATGAATCCTTACGCCAGAACTGAGCTGTCTCAAGGCCATTATCACCGGTATTATTCAATTTCCGATTAACCACACCTAATAGATTCGCAAATAGCAAATAGCGCAAATAGCTTTTTAACGAGAAATAATACATAGATTAAACGTGGTTGAAGACTACCGGCCTGTCAATGCTAGCGGAGCGCGGAATTATTGCATATCCTTTAAGCGAAAAATATTGTCACCAACCAGAATGCCGTGTTATATGAAGTAAATGTTCCATTCAATAGTAAATATCCAAGGAATAAGTGATAGCAAGGAATTATAATTATGAATGTGTTCTATGCTGAATGATAGAAGGGAAGTGTATTCTCGAGGCACGGGTATTACGTATGAACCTAACGTATCAACTTTACCTTTCTAAGGACTTATCGCCAGTAGCTGCTTTTTAAATAAGGAACTAAACAAATACAAAAAACATTGCCATCGAAAGTGTCATAAAACGCATTTTTCAGATTGCAAAACTGTAAGAAACACCATGTCCAACACTTCTGCTGCTGGGTTGTATGCATAAAAATTAAAATGTCTAAACAACCATGTCTTGCAAAAAATACAAATATTTACAATGAGCAATCAGTATGAATACACACTACATTTCCGAAAAGTTGGGGTTTCATAAGAAAGTGTCTGCCACCAGAGAAATTTCAAATTCACTAGCATATAATATACTACCAAGAATGGTGTAATTTTGTACTGAACTATACACAATTGAATGACTTTATGGATTCATTTCTGATTTTTTCTCATTTTCAGTCAAAATTTAGGCCTATGGACACTTTGGAGTGGTGATTTAGGTATAATAATTTTATTTTTATAATAATAAAACGCAAAAATTGCAATTTTTATTTATGAGTGAAATCTCAAATATGCTACTTACCGCTGTTATTGAACCTAAAGGTTCTGCAATGTTTATGGCTAGAAAAAAAAATGAAGCTTGCAACTTTAGTTGTGCTTAAGCAATTACTCTAATATATTAGAAAATTTTCCATTCAATTCCAATACATTTTTTGCTGCAAATATTTTATGTTTAAAAACTTTCAAGCAATTATTCCTTTGATGCATAGGTCAGCTCAATCCAGTGCTGTTGTGTTTAAGATTCTACTGCAATTTTGAATCAAAGCAGAGTATTCATAGCGGGCTCCTGACAATCCAGTCACTCGATCAATTTTATGGAAATGACTCTTCTATTGAAATTGTAACTGAGCCAGTCACTCAGACCGTTTGAAATGTATGCAGGAATGTTAAAATCACATAAGTCGCAATGTTTAAAACCTGTTTTTAACGACATTTCTTGATTGAGAAAACGGAGTATTCCCCACCCCATGCCCGTCACTTGATCCAGAAACTTTTCATTATGCTAAGACATATTTACGAGACTCTTCGGTAAGGACATGTATTCAAATTTGTTTCAAAACGTTTTTCAGAAAAAGTGAGACAAGATCATAACTAACAGATGTCGCCATCTTACCTGCACAAGACATCGGTTCAAGGAAGAGATGTCTCTACGGTTACCCACCTCGAACATGGTTTCGTAGTTTCCCTTGTTTCTTGTAATTTTGGTATTTGATTCTCTCAACACAGAAAATTCTATATCCCTTTTCCCTGACTTGCCCCTTGCTTAGACTCGGTTGTAAAAAAAAAAAATTTCCTCTGCGACCCTCTTGCCATCGTAGAGAGAATCTTGATTTTCTTTCCTATTTTCTGTACTTCTCCCGCGCTTTCCGTAAGCTTTTCTGACTTTTGGTTTCAGTTTCCCTATCTTTTCATTTTAGTACTCGAGATCTGGGGTCCCCTCGCCCGCCCAGGGAGGAATATTTAAGTCTCCCCCGATTATCAACGTTTATTCTTATCGCTCTCCATACGCGTCACCTCACTTTGATTTCGACGCATCACATCTCGAATTCCCCATCTTTCCAGACCTCTTCTGCATGCAAACTAGCTTTAACACAATGAAACGTCCCACCCCCGCGTCCATCTCTGTCCGTCCTAAATATGCCATAATCATCTCGAAATATTTCTGCATTAGAAATGTCAGGTTTAAACCATACCTATTACATCAGGGCAATACTGACCTATCAGTTTCCAAAATTGTTTGTATTTATTTATTAAGATTCTACAATTTACCTGCAACACGAACTGTATTTGTATTCCAGGACCATATATTATGCGCTCACGATCAATTACAAAAGAACGTATTAACGTTTTTGATTGCAGACAGAAAAAATGGAGAATAAAAACTAGCGAATCAAAGTCACAAGCAAAGATTTTCATCTTCGAAACTCAAAATTTTTCTTTACTCATTCAAAACACATCCATACGATGACTACGATACACCACTTCCGTACCTAAAAATTACATTGGACGCAAAATTAACCTGGAAAGAACACTTCATCAGCACAGTAAAGAGACATTCACAAAAATCTAAAAGTCCTATCGCATACTAAAAATGAAACTTCACTTAGCATCGAATGTGTTAAAATCATTTAGAAATCATTCATTAGATCTTTACCATGCTCCGTGAGCTCCGTTTTAATACAGGTCGTCTACATCTACATAAATGAACAACAAATTCATCCAAAAATTCAACAATGTGTCATGGTTTAAAAGCAATCGACAACTACTCAGAGAAGTAATAATAAACCCTTCTAGACTACATTTCTAAAAAAAAATTTAAAAACTTTCAGGCCCAGAAATACCTTCTGCTGAAACTTAAAATCCTAGTAAAACTTACCGACAACAACAAAGAATTTATCCTATGTCAATTTCAAGATCCCACTAAGTAAAAAGATGCACTTACTCATGTAGTCAAAACGCTATAGACGTAGAGAAGACTATTTTTAATATTTCCAGCACACCTGATTTTTAGAATTGGGGAACGCTTTTTAGGTTTTCTTTATGTAGCGTTTCTTTAGAATATAATTAGTTCATATGACTTTGTGTCATAATTTTGAATGACTGTCTCATGAATTTGTAACATAATTATAATTTATAGGTCAATACTCATGTGAATATTAAAGAAATCCAATTCAATCTGATACAACAAATGTATCATGGAGTCTCTTGAGCAGTTTGCTCATTCTATCTCCAAACTAACAATACTACGAGAGATTCCTCTTTTGAATGGAAAGAGATAAAGAATGATGAAGTGTATGCAAATCCTCAAGATGTCATTGCAGGTTAGTAATTGTTAAATTTTCACCGGCAAAAGGCTATTATGGAATCACATGTGGCAAGAGAAGAAATAAAGCTGAATGATGGACTTCTGCATTCAGTTCCAGAAACACGTATAGCCTTATGATCCGTTTCAGTTTACAACAAAACCCTTACATCCATACCAGAATAGATGAAACTGATCTTGCCGAAACCACTAGAAGACAAGCGTCCAAGATTTAATGACATACTTAAGCAAAGATCTCTGATGGTAAAGTTTGCGCAATACTTTTTCATTCAATTCATTTGCGAATTTCCTTATAAACATGCGTTCAGAATATTCTTACTGATATTTATCCCCTCTCACCAAGCATTCGTACTATGACACTCAGCATGCTGATCATATCGCGTGGACAGGTGAAGTGACCCTGCTTTTCAGTTTATCTTCTGACAATATTTCTTACAATTGATTCATAGTTATTGGAATACATAGTGATATAAAAATACATAGTGCCTGATATGAAAAAGAAACACTGAACTTTCAACTGTGTACTATTGTATTGTAGAAGAAAAACAAATGAACTTTAAAGTATCTGTAATGTCATGATCGCACGTCTTAAAATGTTGTATAACTGGAAAAAATCGTTCAATGGAACTAATATAATACATTAGCTTCATGTGAAAATATTAAATACTGTCACCAGGAAATGACAACACAAAAATGCAAATTCATTCAAGTATCTCCCCCCCCCCCTCTCTCTTTCTCTCTTTCTCGCTCTTTTTCGCTCTGTCTCTTTCTTTCTCTCTCTTTCTTTCTCATTAACACACATTTCTCTACGTGCCTTTGTCGCTGTCTCTTGCGCTCTCTCTTTCGACAGGAGGTACCAACTGTAGGTGTTTTGCCTTTCTTCTTGCAGTTTCGTGCGACTTATGTTTCTTCATAAAAAAAAAACAATAACTTTTCACATTTATTATTATTTTTCTTTAGAATGCGAATTCCCAAGAGGCTATTATATTCTTCCAAGCTCCTGAAGTAATCAGTCTATCACACGAGTAACATAGTTCATTACACTAGGTGCTGCCTCTCCATTCTCAGCCAATACATTCATGACATTCTTTACAAAAATTTATTTTGTTTTTGTTCCTTCTTTCTTTTTAATTTCTCAAAGTACAGTTCAACTTGTTCAATACTGATTCTCAATGAACTTGTATTTTTTTTTTCAGCATTCAACACAGTAATACTGAAGAAATTGATTCGATTTCAACATTACACATGTTGATTTTTTCAGTACTTTTTTATTTTAATAGAATAAAATATATTGTAAATAAACAGCAGCTCTTAGTATAAAATAGCTCAAAATGTAAGTCATAAGGGTATTTTATGGAGAAATTCATGCATGTTTGAATATTTGTTAAGGCGTACTGTATATTTACTCTTCTATCTATGAAGAACTTGTTTAAATTTATAAATTGTTTAATTTGTCGCGAATCTTCGGACATTACGTTTTATTCAAACATTTTTTCTGTGTCTTTCTCGATGCTTCTCAAGAAGCAGTCTGAAAAGCCCTTTTCTTTCGATTATCAGAATCATGGGGGGGTCTTATCACCGCGGGCGGCGCGCTATCTACAGTCACCCTCGCTGGAGTGAGCGCCCACCCCCGCTGCGCCCGCGTGTTGGAGATGATAGAGGGCGGCGGCGGCGGCGGCGGTCGCCCCTAATGAATAAGAGATTATGGTTGGTGAATGCTTGGTGAGAGGGGATAAATATCAGTAAGAATATTCTGAACGCATGTTTATAAGGAAATTCGCAAATGAATTGAATGAAAAAGTATTGCGCAAACTTTACCATCAGAGATCTTTGCTTAAGTATGTCATTAAATCTTGGACGCTTGTCTTCTAGTGGTTTCGGCAAGATCAGTTTCATCTATTCTGGTATGGATGTAAGGGTTTTGTTGTAAACTGAAACGGATCATAAGGCTATACGTGTTTCTGGAACTGAATGCAGAAGTCCATCATTCAGCTTTATTTCTTCTCTTGCCACATGTGATTCCATAATAGCCTTTTGCCGGTGAAAATTTAACAATTACTAACCTGCAATGACATCTTGAGGATTTGCATACACTTCATCATTCTTTATCTCTTTCCATTCAAAAGAGGAATCTCTCGTAGTATTGTTAGTTTGGAGATAGAATGAGCAAACTGCTCAAGAGACTCCATGATACATTTGTTGTATCAGATTGAATTGGATTTCTTTAATATTCACATGAGTATTGACCTATAAATTATAATTATGTTACAAATTCATGAGACAGTCATTCAAAATTATGACACAAAGTCATATGAACTAATTATATTCTAAAGAAACGCTACATAAAGAAAACCTAAAAAGCGTTCCCCAATTCTAAAAATCAGGTGTGCTGGAAATATTAAAAATAGTCTTCTCTACGTCTATAGCGTTTTGACTACATGAGTAAGTGCATCTTTTTACTTAGTGGGATCTTGAAATTGACATAGGATAAATTCTTTGTTGTTGTCGGTAAGTTTTACTAGGATTTTAAGTTTCAGCAGAAGGTATTTCTGGGCCTGAAAGTTTTTAAATTTTTTTTTAGAAATGTAGTCTAGAAGGGTTTATTATTACTTCTCTGAGTAGTTGTCGATTGCTTTTAAACCATGACACATTGTTGAATTTTTGGATGAATTTGTTGTTCATTTATGTAGATGTAGACGACCTGTATTAAAACGGAGCTCACGGAGCATGGTAAAGATCTAATGAATGATTTCTAAATGATTTTAACACATTCGATGCTAAGTGAAGTTTCATTTTTAGTATGCGATAGGACTTTTAGATTTTTGTGAATGTCTCTTTACTGTGCTGATGAAGTGTTCTTTCCAGGTTAATTTTGCGTCCAATGTAATTTTTAGGTACGGAAGTGGTGTATCGTAGTCATCGTATGGATGTGTTTTGAATGAGTAAAGAAAAATTTTGAGTTTCGAAGATGAAAATCTTTGCTTGTGACTTTGATTCGCTAGTTTTTATTCTCCATTTTTTCTGTCTGCAATCAAAAACGTTAATACGTTCTTTTGTAATTGATCGTGAGCGCATAATATATGGTCCTGGAATACAAATACAGTTCGTGTTGCAGGTAAATTGTAGAATCTTAATAAATAAATACAAACAATTTTGGAAACTGATAGGTCAGTATTGCCCTGATGTAATAGGTATGGTTTAAACCTGACATTTCTAATGCAGAAATATTTCGCGATGATTATGGCATATTTAGGAGGGACAGAGATGGACGCGGGGGTGGGACGTTTCATTGTGTTAAAGCTAGTTTGCATGCAGAAGAGGTCTGGAAAGATGGGGAATTCGAGATGTGATGCGTCGAAATCAAAGTGAGGTGACGCGTATGGAGAGCGATAAGAATAAACGTTGATAATCGGGGGAGACTTAAATATTCCTCCCTGGGCGGGCGAGGGGACCCCAGATCTCGAGTCCTAAAATGAAAAGATAGGGAAACTGAAACCAAAAGTCAGAAAAGCTTACGGAAAGCGCGGGAGAAGTACAGAAAATAGGAAAGAAAATCAAGATTCTCTCTACGATGGCAAGAGGGTCGCAGAGGAAATTTTTTTTTACAACCGAGTCTAAGCAAGGGGCAAATCAGGGAAAAGGGATATAGAATTTTCTGTGTTGAGAGAATCAAATACCAAAATTACAAGAAACAAGGGAAACTACGAAACCATGTTCGAGGTGGGTAACCGTAGAGACATCTCTTCCTTGAACCGATGTCTTGTGCAGGTAAGATGGCGACATCTGTTAGTTATGATCTTGTCTCACTTTTTCTGAAAAACGTTTTGAAACAAATTTGAATACATGTCCTTACCGAAGAGTCTCGTAAATATGTCTTAGCATAATGAAAAGTTTCTGGATCAAGTGACGGACATGGGGTGGGGAATACTCCGTTTTCTCAATCAAGAAATGCCGTTAAAAACAGGTTTTAAACATTGCGACTTATGTGATTTTAACATTCCTGCATACATTTCAAACGGTCTGAGTGACTGGCTCAGTTACAATTTCACTAGAAGAGTCATTTCCATAAAATTGATCGAGTGACTGGATTGTCAGGAGCCCGCTATGAATACTCTGCTTTGTTTCAAAATTGTAGTAGAATCTTAAACACAACAGCACTGGATTGAGCTGTCCTATGCATCAAAGGAATAATTGCTTGAAAGTTTTTAAACATAAAATATTTGCAGCAAAAAATGTATTGAAATTGAATGGAAAATTTTCTAATATATTAGAGTAATTGCTTAAGCACAACTAAAGTTGCAAGCTTCATTTTTTTTTCTAGCCATAAACATTGCAGAACCTTTAGGTTCAATAACAGCGGTAAGTAGCATATTTGAGATTTCACTCATAAATAAAAATTCCAATTTTTGCGTTTTATTATTATAAAAATAAAATTATTATACCTAAATCACCACTCCAAAGTGTCCATAGGCCTAAATTTTGACTGAAAATGAGAAAAAATCAGAAATGAATCCATAAAGTCATTCAATTGTGTATAGTTCAGTACAAAATTACACCATTCTTGGTAGTATATTATATGCTAGTGAATTTGAAATTTCTCTGGTGGCAGACACTTTCTTATGAAACCCCAACTTTTCGGAAATGTAGTGTGTATTCATACTGATTGCTCATTGTAAATATTTGTATTTTTTGCAAGACATGGTTGTTTAGACATTTTAATTTTTATGCATACAACCCAGCAGCAGAAGTGTTGGAAATGGTGTTTCTTACAGTTTTGCAATCTGAAAAATGCGTTTTATGACACTTTCGATGGCAATGTTTTTTGTATTTGTTTAGTTCCTTATTTAAAAAGCAGCTACTGGCGATAAGTCCTTAAAAAGGTAAAGTTGATACGTTAGGTTCATACGTAATACCCGTGCCTCGAGAATACACTTCCCTTCTATCATTCAGCATAGAACACATTCATAATTATAATTCCTTGCTATCACTTATTCCTTGGATATTTACTATTGAATGGAACATTTACTTCATATAACACGGCATTCTGGTTGGTGACAATATTTTTCGCTTAAAGGATATGCAATAATTCCGCGCTCCGCTAGCATTGACAGGCCGGTAGTCTTCAACCACGTTTAATCTATGTATTATTTCTCGTTAAAAAGCTATTTGCGCTATTTGCTATTTGCGAATCTATTAGGTGTGGTTAATCGGAAATTGAATAATACCGGTGATAATGGCCTTGAGACAGCTCAGTTCTGGCGTAAGGATTCATTTTGATTTGGAACTTTCTTTGATTTAGAAAACATTTCATCAGTTGGAATAAGTAGTCTGGAGTGCCTATTTCATTTGTAGAGAAGGTCTTGATGCCATATTTTGTCAAACGCTTTGGTGATGTCTAGGAATATTGCGGTGTTGTTTGGTATCCTTGCGCCATATATTCGGTAAGCCGTAATGATGTGTTGTGGAGTGGTTAGGACGAAATGCAAATTGCGTGTCTGGGATGTGTGCATGAATTTCATGAATCGTTTTCATATCAGATTCTCTAATAGTTTCGTTAATGACGGGAGTAGGGTTATAGGTTCATGGTTCGCTGGATCTTTTGGATTCTTTCCTGGTTTTCGTAAGGAATTTTCCAATCGTTGTGACAGTAACCTACTCTACATGCTGCGTTAAATATTGTTGCTATGTCTGCCATCGAATTGTTATTTAGCTCTTTTAGAACTTTGTAAGAAATAAAGAGCTGTTTTCTCAAAATCAGAATTTGCCACTTGTGAATCTAGTTTTATTGACGAAAATTCTTGTTTTTGACTTTTTATTGTATGTATGCCTAGATGACGGGTGAATTTCTTTTAGAAAAGTCTGAAGGCTTGCCTATGCTGGTCTAGATTAGTTTTAACTCGTCAGTTTGTTTAATTTTCTTTTTAAGTCTGGTCATCATTTGCCAATAGCATCTTAAATTATGTTTACATTTCATTCGGTTTTTACTGGGATTTGTTGATTATTGGGTCTGTTATTTTGAGAAATGTGCTAGAATTGGTGAGGGATCCTTGTAAGTGTACTATTAGTTTTACTTCATTATCTAAGACTTTTTCAGATTGATTTGCAAACAATTCAGTCGGAGAAGGCGAACATTGTACTTGTTACCAATTAAGAAAGTTCTAGATGATTGCGATAATTAATGATATTAATTGATAGTATTAGTGGCACTTGTTCTGGCGTTGTCACGGTAAATATCTTAAGTTTTCTTCTCTATTCCAGCAAGTTTGAAAACATTTTTAACTTGCTACAAAATCACATGAATATTTCACCGTGCAATCTTTCATTGAACTCCACTTCACCTAACTTCACTTCACCACACTTCACCGCACTGCAATACGAGCTGTAATGTCTTTCTTACTCACTCGCTTCTCTCAGTTACACAACGTCACTGCACTTCACGCCACTGCACTGCACATAATCATAATAATAATAATAATAATAATAATAATAATAATAATAATAATAATAAGGATAATAATAACATTAATAATAATAACAACAATAATAATAGTACTTAATTTCAAAGAAAACATAGGTAATTACACTGAATTTTATTAAATATATTTATAACATATCCACATTCAAGAAACTAATTTATTTTTAAATTTGCTCAGGCTTTGAGGAAAGGGATCGAAGATTGTCACTGGCAAACTGTTCCAGTCCCTAATAGTGCGATTCGCGAATGAATATTTCCCAACGTCCGTTTTCTGAATTCTTGTCTGAATTTTGTGCATGTGATCCGCTCTGCCGAAATATGTAGGTTTCCCTAATCGACTTTGAATTTCCTTCCACGCTCGAAGGCCTGTGTACGCTTTATACATTGCATAGAGACGTGACTTTAATCTTCTCCTTTCGAGTGACTCCCATAACCTTTTATTCTTGGTACCCCTGAAAGTAAATTTTGATGCTCTACGCTGGACCTTTTCTAGATTTCTTTGTTGCAAAATTCTGTATGGGTCCCAACATACTGCGCCATATTCTAATGTAGATCGCACTAATGACATATACGCTAGTTCTTTGGCTCTCACTGTACTCTTTTTCAGTATCCGCATAACAAAATGTAAAGATTTCCAGGCTTTCCCTACAACGAAATTGACTTGATTTTCCCAGCTCAATTTACTGTCTAGCTGTATTCCTAAGTATTTGCAAGACGTGACTCGAGGTATAACATTATTGTTCAGTTTGTACGCAGATTCATTGTAACTTCGACCCCTTCCAAACGTGATGGACTTACTCTTTGAACTGTTTATTTCCATGCCGTTTGTTTCTGCCCAGATATGTAATTTGTCTAAGTCTTGCTGCAAAATATCCTCGTCTTTCTCCGAATTGATAATCCTATAGATTACACAGTCATCTGCAAAGAGTCGTACATTTGAAGCTAAATTAGTCGGCAATTCATTCACGAAGGTCAGAAACATGAGTGGTCCGATTACACTTCCTTGTGGAATTCCTGACGTGACGCTTCTCGAGGTTGATAAGTTACTACCGATTCGAACTTTCTGTTTCCCGTCTCGGAGTAGTTCGTTTATCCACGCTACCACTCTAGTGTCTATACCCGAATCTATTAATTTCTTTATAAGACGATCGTGTGGAACAACATCAAAAGCTTTGGAAAAATCTATTACTATCGCGTCGACCCTTTTCCCTTCATCAACTACCTCGGCTAGGTCCTGTAGAAGTGAGACTAGCTGACTTTCGCATGAGAAACCATTTCTGAAACCGTGCTGACCCTGATAAAGCCACTCCCTGCCCTCGCATTCTTTCCTGATATAGCTTGAAATTAGATGTTCCATTAGTTTGCATACGACTGATGTAAGGCTTACCGGCCTATAGTTACTAATTATTGTCTTGTCGCCACTTTTAAAAATAGGTACTACGAGAGCCAGCTTCCAATCTTTCGGTACGCAAGCGTTGTTTATTGATACATTAAATAATCTAATTAAATAAGGTAGAATTGCCTCTCCGCCTAATTTATTGATGTCCGTGGAAATACCATCAGGACCTCGTGATTTTCCTCTTTTCATTAATTTTATTCTTTGCCGCAAAGTATTTACATCAATATGAAAACTACATCTATCTACCAGCGTTGGTATCTGAATACTGTTAGATTTCTGCTTGAAAACCGAGCTGAAATATGCGTTAAAAGCCTGCGCTTTTTCCCTGTGATCCATTATTGGCGAATTATTAACACGAACAACTGGAATCTCGTCTTCACTTCCTTTCCTTCTACGAACGTATTTAAAAAATGCCGACCAATTATTACTGCCCTCCGCATCAAGAATATGTTTTAAATGACGTTCCTCTGCCATTTTCTTTTCCTTCCCTAATACTTTTGTATAATTTCGAAATAAAGTCATATGATTTTCACTACGGTGTCTGTTGTTAAATGCTTCTCTGGTTTTTCTTTTCAATCGCCTAATCTTTGCATTATAATATTCCGGGTCGCTGTTACTTTTTAATAATTTACTGGGTACAAAAGCCTGCTCAGCATTTACTAAAATATTTTTAAACTCTCCCCATATTTCATCGATTCCTCCTCCTATTCTAAGAAACTCGCCATATCGTTCTCTTAAGTAATTTTGAAACCGTTGTACATTCGCTTTCTTGTATTCCTTCACTAGAATACCGGTGGTATACCGGTGGTATCACTAGGTACCGGTGGTACCGGAATGAATTTATGAGCGGCTGTATTTATGAATTCAAGATGCACTGTACTTCTCCTTTGATGATCTGTTTTAACTTTTCTTTGATAAAAATTAATAAAATCTTCACTCAGTAAAATAAATGTTCCTTCTTCCGGCATGTTAGTTCATTGTTATTGCAATTTAACATAAAAGTAAACATTTTTTATAATTTTGATTACATTATTAACACTACACTAAATCTTCCCATAAATATAAAAAAATTAATACATTTGATAATGAACATTCTTGTATTCGCAATATCAATATTCACAAAGGTGACATTATTTTAAATATTAACTATAATCAATTTTCATACTTATTTTTAATAATTACCTTTGTTCATAATTCAATACTACTATGTATCTAAAGATAATTCAATTCGTAAATTTTACATGGAAAATAAACAAAACAAAAAAAAATATTTCATTAAAAAATATAATTAACATATTAAAAATTCGATTTAAAATTATAAAGCGCTTCAGTCGATTGATTCATTTATTAGTCCGACACGTCAACGCCATACGTGTGGTGGCGGGGAAGATCTGGCGCCAACCTACGCTTCGGCTTGCCCCAACAAGCTCACAAGCGTGCCCGAAGAAGGTAAGGAACTCTTCACAATCTCGCATAAAATATTTGCATCAAAAAAGTATTGGAAGTGAATGGAGAATTTTCTAATATATTAGAGTAATTGTTTAAGAACAAATTAAGTTGCAGCCTTCATTTTTTTCTATCCATAAACATATAACATTGCAGATACTTTAGATTAAATAGCAGCGGTAAGTAGCCGAGCTGTTTTAACTTTTCTTTGATAAAATTAATAAAATCTTCACACAGTAAAATAAATGTTCCTTATTCCTGCATGTTCAATGTTATTGCAATTTAACATAAAAGTAAACAAAAAGGAGACCTCCTGAACCGGAAGACTTCATTCTCACGGTGCACGCTGAAGTGTTAGCAGTCCTCGAAGCTCTCGGCCACCTCCATCAAGATCCGGTCGGGTAAGCACTGCGACAGCACTCGCGTTCGTCAAACCATTCAGTCTCTTTGTTGCCCGTTCGAAAATACGGCTCCAGCCTCCAGCCCACAGCGACGAAGATTGACGCCCATATACGTCAGCACAGTCTCGAGGTTGTACTCGTTTTGACAATCTAGCCTATGTACAGAGGGTTATAAAGCGTAGTATAACAATATGAAAATACAAGTGCATGCAGTTAGGATCTACGATTGTGTGTGTACATTCTAAACATTTGCGTCTTTGATCTGTATTTTTTGCTAACTTCTATCTTATTTACATTCTTTGAATGAAATTTAATGACTTTAATTTTTATTCATTTGTTTTCGCTAAAAAGAAACATTCCTTCAATTGAACTGATTTTTCATTTGTTTTTTCCCTGTCACCGCCTTTTAGGGTTTCCCTTTTTTCATTATGAAAGTCTTTTCAGCGGGGGAGCGAGCGAGAGAGAGAGAGAGAAACACGCGGCTGGCTATCTTATATAGAGTGCATTCAAAATGCGCGCCCGACGCACATCTCCAACTCGTTCCCCGGCTCATAGAGAGCGCGCGTATCTCTATACTCATTAGTCTGCGCAGCGCGCGTCCTCTGCCACCCGCGCCGGCCCCTGTCCGCCGCTATCTTATCTACTTCCGCAGCGCGCGCCCTCAGCGGCCCCTGCCCCCCGCTATCTTATCTACTTCCGCAGCGCGCACCCTCAGCCGCCCGCCCTTATCAGCATCCGCAGCGCGCCCTCCCGACCGCGTGTAATATCTGTACCCCAAAGCAGACAGCTTGACTCGAGATGTCACCGTAGCTCAGAGCCAAAGTGCTGGTCGCCTCCCACACAGGAAATGGGATTGAGGGTGGTTCGAATCCGCTTCAGGCAGCAGCATTTTTGAAAGACACACACACACACACACGCTTCCACAATTCACCGCCAGAGCGCAGACACATACGCTTCCACAATTCACCACCAGAGTGCGCGCACGCTTCCACACTTCGCCACCAGAGGTCGCAAGGGGAGAGGTCATTGACCCCGGTCGGTGGGGCATTATAAATGGCCGGTTGTTGACATCGGGTGGGCGGAGGAGGGGGAGGGGGGGATTATAATGGGTGGCGCCGGTTGTTTACATCGGGTGGGCGGAGGAGGGGGTGGGGGAGGGGGGGCATTATAATTGGTGGCGCCGGTTGTTTACATCGGAGGGGTGGGTGGGAGGGGGAGGGGGTGGGCGCAAGTGGGGAGGGGGAGGGGGTTGTTGACATTCGGCGGGGCATTATAATGGGTGGCGCCGGTTGTTGACATCGGAAGTGGGTGGGGTGGGGGGGAGGGGGAGGGGCGGGGGGAGGAGGAGGGGGTGGGCGGAAGTAGATAAGATAAGCTGATAAGAGCTGATAAGATAAGCACTTCCTGCCATTATAATTGGTGGCGCCGGTTGTTTACACCGGATGTGGGGGAGGGAAACAGGAAGTAGATAAGATAAGCTGATAAGATAAGCACTTCCTGGTCCCGTACCCGCATATCCCCCCTACTGATATCTGCAACTGATTAGTGACAGTTGGAAAGTCTTGAATATTTCCCAGAGGATAACTGGTGCCAGGAGAACGAAGTTTTTAAAAAGGTTTTAGTGTTCACTTGAAGTATGTGTCACTGTGAAGAAATATGACTTCAAAATAACCGTCTTCACCATTGCAGCTACAGTAATTATACTTAAGTGTTATTTATGAGACATAAAAGGATGATTATGGGTGATGAAACATAAATCACAAACACCCGTGCCTAATTTGAGTTACAATCTTCAAACCAAGGAAGATAAGAACGCTCCAGACTTAGCTGTTTGGTCTGCAACATTTTGCCGTATACACCTTATTTAAAAGCAAATTTATACCACCAATTCACCATATAACACCGTCGACTGATTACATCAACTCTCGTTTCGAAAACAAGCAAAAGACAAAACACACGGCACCTCCACGTCATAACCCACATTTCCAGAATCCTCATCGCGGTAAGCCCGCAAAAATGGCAGTGTGCGTCATTTTAATAACGAGCAGAGGCGACGAAGGGGGGGCCAGGGGGTGGCGGGTGATGTCCTAATTGTCCATCACCCGAATCCTGTGCTCAGCTCGGCTCAACTGGCTTTGGATGGCAGCGAAGTCCCATCCGCACGGCAAACACGCTAAGCGCATTACGACAAGAGGAGGCGGGGCCCGACGGGCGGCAGGGTCGTGGGCGTGTGCGAACAGTGCGCCGGCCAGATCCGGTCGCGTCGGCTAAGACAATGAAGCACACGGGGTGATTCAGTTAGTATTGAACTCGCGGAAGTAGCCCGCGTTACCGGGGTGTTTATTTATCACAATTATTGCTCCATCATTCAAATAGTAGCTTCATTGTCACAACCACCATCACCACCACCAATCTATCTAAACCATTCTCTTCAAGTATAATAAAAAAATATAGATAATGGGAATGATAATTGAAATTACCTGCTTTATTGTTCGCACAACAGGAACACTGTGGCGTTTTTGTATTGAATGTTTTCAATACATTTGGCCAGTTAGGCCTTTGGCAGCATAATAATGAACAATATTGTTTTAGATGAGGGCCGGGGCAGACGTCATGGCAACTAATTTGTTTCTAAAAGAAACGTTATCGGATCGCACAATTTGATTTGTAGCGTGAAAGAGTTGCTGCAGTAGGGTGTGTTCAAATAAACAGATGGTTCTGTGAGTGTGTTCTGGTAGCACAGAAATCGAAGTGAAATCTATTGGTCGACTGCCGCCGTGCGAGATGAATGTACCATGTTTCGAACAGCGCTCATACACCAAGGTAGCCACTCTCCACGTGCGAAATGCTTGAGAATGTCACAAGAATTTTGTGGAAGCTCTTGAAAATAGTGCCCTTCGATATACGACAGTCGCGAGATGAATTGAATTAAATTTAATTAATGCCTTATTTTACGTGGCGAGATTCAGGCCATTAGGCCTGCTCTTCCGTCTGACCACGTAAATTTCGCTACGCTCCTTTCACCAACTAGCAGAGAAAGGAGGTATTTCTTGGGCGAGAAACAGGCGATTTGAATTTAGCTCACAGGCGTCATTTAGGCTTGAGGATCTTTTACATGCAAGTAAATCTACTAACATGGGACAGCCGGCTTTACTTCCCCTCCGAAGGAAGGCGTACGAAGGATTTTTTCGCCCTGAAAAATCCACGGCTTCGATCGGGTTTGAACCCGCCAACTTGGGTACAACAGTTCGAAACGCTAACCGTTACACCATCGCCGCTGCTAACACCATCGCCGCCGCGATAAAGAATGTGCAATAAAGTTTCTGCTGGGACGCTTAGCAACCAGTGATCAGCGACGCATGTGACAACCACGTGTGAGTGTACGGACCGATGTGGCACGTGTGGTAATCGAGCATCTGCCCTAATCGGATCTTTATACGTAGAACTGGTATGTAATGCTTTTGGGATGTTGCGAACTCGTAAAAGCTAAAATACTTTGGAACAAGCTAAAATACTTTGGTATGTCGTTAAATGTCCATGCATATAGTTTATTACTTGTCATTCATGTGTATAGTTCAAATTTTCCACCCACGTTCGTATTTTCATTAAAAATAGTTGGCATGATTTATGCCCCAACTCTCGTATATTTTTGTAGATTTGTAAGACAAGCTCACGCATCATGACGTAATGTTAGTAAAGGTAGGAGAAAGAATGAATTTAGAAGTGTTATTAAGTGTAGTTAAGAACGAAAGAAGATTAAGAATGGTCAAAGAATTGTCGTTTCATTTGAGTCGATTTCGATGTGAATTGTGTTTGCATAATTGAAGATGAAATACAGTAATGTGATACAATTTTGCCGAAATCTGCAGAAAAAAATGAATAGGAAATACACCTAACTCTTAATGAATTTGTTTGTCTGTAAAAGAAACCACATGCATTAAAATATTTCGGAAGCACATGTTTTGAAAATTCTGAATTCGATTTATGTTTGTTTTTTATGCAGATCCTGAAATAGGACAGGCATAAGAAAGAATAGGCGAAATCACTGTCTTATAGAAATGTAACTTAGTAGGAATGTTAAGTGAAGAGTATTTGATAAGACGAAGCAGTTGACGCTATCTTATTTGCTAATGGAAATTCTATTAGTAGTGTTACGTCGCCAATGGATGCTCCTGTCCATTAAAACTCCCAATATTTTTGTAGATTTACGTAGATTTGTAAGACAAGCTCACGCATTATGACGTAATGTTATTAGTGTTAGGAGAAAAAAAGAAGTGTTATAAAGAAAGAAGATTAAGAAGGGTCAAAGAATTATAGTGGTAACTTGGCAACTGGTTCGATTGACGAAAGTCAATTTATTTTGATACATAAAAGGAGGCGGATCATTGAATTTGCCTAAAGACGACGTTTGTGCATTGCATTGTTATGCATTTAACTTAATTTCACACTTTGTCGCTCATGTGACTACCAAGTTAACATGATTTTGAAGCGCAGAAATTGTTATTGCTGTATTACTATCATCGAAATACAGAGTAATCGACAAATGAAGAAACTAAAGTGTCAGTTTTTGATGGTAAATCATAAGTAAATACAGTGAAGATGATGAGGGAAAAAGTACTGCATCTTGAGGGACGAATGTGGCCGGTTACGACCCGGCACAAGCAAAGCTCGTGAACGATTTGGCTTAGGATCCTCTACCGCATAAATCACCGTCAGAGATCCAGATCTGACCGCCCTCGTCAGCATCTTCTTAGGTTCTCAGCACAGCGACCTTCTGATTGTGTCTCCTACCTTTCCGGCTCATCTGTTGATTGCGTGTGTTGTGCATGGGGAGAAAGAATAATAAGAAAAAGAATAAGAAGGAGAGGAAGAGATGGAGGAAGAATGAATAAATGGTGAAGATGCAAAAAAGGAGAAAACAAAGAGGAAGAACAGGAAGAATGTAAGGTGGAGAAGAGGATAATTATGAGAAGGATACGAAGGAAAGGAGAAGAAGAATAATTTTAAAACTACTTTTGATTTTTATTGTTTCAACAAACCAATAGTTTTGCAAAAAAAATGCTTTTACCCTTTTCCTACATCCTTCTTTATTCTTCTTTGAAAATTCTTTGATCCCAATTTGAGGTTAAAATAATAATATGGGTGCCCGACAAAAACATTTTTGTTATTTTAACACTTTTAACAATAATGGTATTTATGATTTTTTTAAATCGATTTGGAGCATTGTCACTTTTAATGTGACGTTCGATGAACCAACTCATTTGAATTTTGAATTTTTTTCCCGTTATTAAACCATGAATGTTCATAAATTCAAAAGGAACACGAACAAATAATTACAATTATATGTATTTAACATCTCCTTTGTCGCGTTAAACGTTTTCACACCAATTCAAAAAAGCGCGAATGGGCGTAAACCGGCCCCCGTCGCAGACGCCAAACCAAAATCGCCGCAAACGCGCCGCACCGGGCCCCTCGGGGGCCCCCCCTAATTTCGGCGGTTGCGGCGCCGCTGCCCCGCCCCCCCCCCCCACCTGCGGGGGCAGGTTCTGTGGGAACGCAGCGCCAGGCCAGAGGATCCGCATGGGGAGACCGCCTCGCGGTAAATATTACGCCCGCTGTGGCCGGTTGCGTCGCCAGGGCGGCCGCCGTCGACGCAAACATGGCGGCAGTGGTGATGGTGGCGGCGGTGGCGGAGATGGAGGGTCGTCGCGAAGCTGGCCCCCTCGGGTCCGCCCCCTTTTGACGAAGGCGACTGTCCGCTGTCCGGCGGTGGGGCATGGTGATCGGAGCGTGGGGGCGATCGGGGAGCAAGTAGAGCGGTCGAAGAAGTGGGATTACGAATTTCACAGAATTGAAAAAAAGGATAATCCTGTTGTCGAAGCCATACTGATTATTTCCTAATATTGTAGTTCACGTCTCGAGGGTGGTGGCAGGATTTTGGACACTAGCTAGATAGCTAGGTAGAATTCAGTCGCTGTCTGGAGGAGAATTTTATGGGCTGGCTGCTCTGATCGGTAGTTTTCCGTGGTTTCTTCGATCAACACCAGGCGAATGCAGGAGCAATACCCCCCCCCCGAAAACGGGCCACGTATCGCGCGCGATCTTTCCTTCCTCTTCCTTGTCCTATCCTTACCCTTTGCATACACACACACACAGACACACGCTAACATGTAGTACACTACTACACATGCAGGAAGACCGATCGGGAGCTTAGAGTTTGTTCCGGCTGGGGCGGAGACCAGATAGTGGGAGATACCTGGTTGGGGAAAACCCCGCTACCCGACAGGTAGGTCAGCGGCGGATCTCTCCATCCAGAGGGGGATTATCTCCGCCACTTCCCGCGATAAAAACACATACTACACTTACGGGAATAATGACATAAGCAGATGATGCACTCACAATCATCAATAATAATTTACTGTGACTTGACGCAGCCAGAAGAATGGAAAACCACCCTTACTTGTCGGCGTCCGTTAAGGAATTCAGCAGTTCACGATGCGTCACGAACAATCGAAACAAATGAGTTGTAGCTAAAGATGGCTCACGAGTACTCCTAACCCAAGAAAATATATTTCTTATTTATATGATTTTTCTGTAAGAATGTGTTACGAATTAGTTATTAGAGACCTAAGTCCGATTTAGAGCAAATGACGATTGCGGTTGACCAGTGAGTAGATCGTAGAAAGTAACGGAAATGAACAATCAGAGCGTGAAGATTTTATTGCCATTTAGATGGCGTTGACTCAACAACTTAGAAGTGCAGAATAGTCTGTCACCGTCGAGACTCAAACCTAGAACCTCCCGATCAAAGTAACTCTGGTTAGAAAGACTCGCAATTATTTTTTTTTTTGTAATGCACCAGTATTGGATTACTTGTGCTCTTTGATTTATCTTCTTAGAAAATGTGGCAGCTGGTGAAAATTTCCCCTCTCTGGGTACCCGAATCTAAGAATCTCAAATCTAGAAACTAGTTTAGGAATGTTATAATTTTTGTACTTTTTATAACAATGTGCTTTGTTTGAACAATTTTGTGATGACACCTTCACACTTACACACTTCACAGAACCTCCCGATCAAAGTAACTCTGGTTAGAAAGACTCGCAATTATTTTTTTTATGTAATGCACCAGTATTGAATTACTTGTGCACTTTGATTTATCTTCTTAGAAAATGTGGCAGCTGGTGAAAATTTCCCCTCTCTGGGTACCCGAATCTAAGAATCTCAAATCTAGAAACTAGTTTAGGAATGTTATAATTTTTGTACTTTTTATAACAATGTGCTTTGTTTGAAAAATTTTGTGATGACACCTTCACACTTATCATCATACTATCACTACATACATACACTAATCACATTTATTTTTCGACGTTGTAAACGACCTTAAAGATTCGTCAGTATTACTTTGACAGAAATATAATTTGTTTATACAATATTTACCCCTACACAGTGCAAAATAAGTAAAAGGAAACAGTCATATAAACTATTTCTTAGACAGAATTAGCAATGCATTTTCAACACTTGAAATAACCCACTACACGAAAAATCTTTCTTTTACTGAAACTAAACGATTATTCATAAAAAAATGAAGTCATTCGGCATCAAGCAGAACTAACAACGTTACAAAAGTGGAATGTCTAACACCGGTCTTCTTACACTCATTCAGTTCGGTTCGGCATGGTTCACGATCAGGTTCCGTTCGATACGGTTGTGGAGCAGGTTAAATTCGTGGTGTGTTTCTTTTTCTTATAACCCCTCCTTACATTGTGCATGTTCCTCATTATGATCTTTGTAAGCATGGGAGACCGGCTCGTCTTGACACTAGTGGTCAGGGCCTCACTGTAGGACACTACGGTGAGACAAAATTCCAAGACGTCTGTTTACTAATTTGCAAAATGCGCAGGAATAAAAGCAAACAACGTAGCCTCTGGCCATGTGAGAAACTTCTACGCCTTTGTTAGATACCGATCTGATCGTGAACCAATCTGAAGTGAAGTGAATAAAAGCGTGTAGAATACCAGTGTTACACATTCTCCTTGTTAAAAGGTTGTTTGTTCTGCATAACGTAAAATGACTTAATTGTTTATGAATAATCGTTTACTTTCAGCAAAAGATGCGGATTTTTTCTCCGTGTGAGGGGTAATTTCAATTGTCGAGAATTCAACACTAATTCTGCTTTACTCGGGATACTCGGGAAAAATACGAAAACATTGAAACAGTTTCGATTTTGACTGAAAAATGTAAATATTTTGATGTTATTCAATCTTTTCTTATAATTTTTCCTACTGACAGCTTTCTTATGCTTAGTGCGTTACTTCTTACGACTCACTTGGCGATAGAAAGGCTGTAAGGAAGAGGCCGCATACCATTAAATATTTGCTAATCACTTGTTGCGTTGTCAAACACCTTTTTGATATTCATTTGTAAATTACTTACGTTAAATGATTATACTATAATACGATATTGAAGAACCCTGGAACACTGTTATGTTAAAATATTAATTTATTGCAAAGATATAGTGGAGTATGGTCTTTGTTGTTCTACTGTTTGGTTGTTACCCAAATCATGAGCGAAATCATCAAATTTCTTTTAAATATATTACTTTCTGGCATGGTACTGTATCTTATTCATTAAATTTACTATTACCTAATGATGCCACAAGAAAAATCATGAACAATCACAAGAAATGCACTTTGTTTCTGTTATGTTTCTTCTCCCGAAAACTTAGATTTTATTGACTTTTAATACTTTTTAATGTTTTGATGTTGGAACTAAGGCAGAAATATTAAAATATTTATTTAAGACTTTTCTTTGCGTGTTAACTGGTTAAAATTGCTACCGTTGTTACTCGAGCGGCAAAGGTGGCTCGGGGCAACAACTGGTGAAACTGCAGGGTCACTGTCCGGCAGGATTTGTGTCCCAACATTGGCATTGACCCTAGTTACATAGCTAGGTCTAATTCAACCGCGGTGTGGAGGAAAACTCTAGCTGCCGGCATCTAAAATAAGTAGTTTTCAGTTTTTTTTTCCGATCAACACTATACGAATGCCGGATTTGTTCCCTAACAAACGGACCACGGACCGTATGCGATCTTTTCTTCCTATTCCTTGTCCTTTCCTCACCCCTTACACACACTTACACTTAAATGCACTGCACTACCACACATGTCGGGAGATCAGTCGGCAGCTTGGAGCTTTTCCCAGGCAGGGGCGGTGCCCCGCTTGTGGGAGGTACCTGGTGGGAGGTACCTGGTGGGAGGTACCTGGTGGGAGGTACCTGGTGGGAGGTACCTGGTGGGAGGTACCTGGTGGGAGGTACCTGGTGGGAGGTACCTGGTGGGGGAAAATCCATGCAAGACGGCGAGTAGAACGGCACCGGATCTCGCCAGCCAGCGGGGGAAGGTATCCACCACCTCCAGATATAATTCATGTACTACACTTACGGAACTAATAAGCTTAGCAGTTGCCGCACCTGGAATCGCCAATCAATCAATCAATCAAACACTATATCCTGCAACGAGTAGCGCACACCGAGCCGTTGGACCGAAGCGCAGGGTCAACCTCAGAGAGCGCGGAGACGGATGTCTTCTCGACCCAGGAGAAAAAAATAAGAGGGGGGCAGGAGGAACCCGCCTGGAAGGGCACGCTCCGCCGCGGGAAAGAGGTCAAGTCGCGAGGAAGCGCCTGCCCACTCGAGACGGCGCGCCGGGCAGGCCGGGTGCCCGGGTTTGTGCACCCGGCGGAGGATTAGGTTGCACGCGAAGGGCGACTTCAATGGAAGAAGAGAGAGAGAGAGCGAGCCGCACCCGTTGACGCGCTGCGGCTCCTCGCTTTCAACCAGGCGTCCGACTTGAATAACGTCGTTGAGGTGCGTGTTTGGATTGTCGTGGAACCGAGGCACCGTTGTGTTTCAAGTGACTGCAGCTGGTCGTGCCTTGGACTGGATTGGCAGGAGTGTTTACGTTGGTCGAGAAACAATGTTAAATCTTGTTTGTAGAGTTCGAATTATATCAGTATGTGGAAATATTATATAGTATTTTTGAGAGTGAGGATTAAGTGTCTTAAAGTTGCGACAATAAATGTGATATTAACCGTAACTCATCAAAGAACAAATTAGGATTGTTTCATAATTGTTTCAAAATTATTTTGTATTGCTTTGAGATGCATGAAAGCAGCCATAAAAGTAACAAGAATATTCTTTTACAGCCTTGTTGTGCGAACGAGAGGATTTGAGGTGAATATCTATAGCTACTTCAATGGAGGCTGCTTTGTTGCACTGTAATTCCTTTCAACCTGGCATTGGGCTTGAATAATAACGAAACGAGGAAACAAAAATGTATTGGAACTCTCGAAATGTGTATGAACACCGAATTGTTGTAAAACTATTCAATATTACTTGGAACTTGCAATTAATGAGAAAAAATGGGAAGTGCACACTGACGCATGTACGAACACAGTGAAATTATTATGGAGAGTTAGAACTTTGTGTAAGGTGACATCACTTAACTCAATTGATCACGTATTTAACAACGATATAAGGTGATAAGGAACATGGTTCAGATGAGCTTTAGCAAATGTGACCGTACGTTATGCATTTTAACAAACGTAGCACTTCAAATTTTGGACAAAGATGTTGCATAATGAATTAGAGTGTCTAAACAATCGGTAACTGAACTATGGTTCGAGTTAAGAGTACTAATCTTAATCATTAAAGAAGTTTTAACATTTTTGACCTTACGTGGTGATTATGCAGTTTTATATTTTGAATTGCCTTTTCTTGAGAATAAGGAATTACAGAGTTTTTTATGAGCATAAATAATAACGTTACAGATATTTCATTTCAACTTTTTTTGTGAATTATTTACCTTACACCCTTTCAAATTTTTCCGTTAATTTTTCTCAGAGATGATGTTGGTAAAAATCAATTGCAACTCCCTCACAAATGGGAATCCTTTTATCAGCGGTAAACGCAACTGTTCCTGTTTATCGCTGGTCATTTTTCCGCTTACTAACCTTAGACACCAACAGGCGTGTACCAATTACGACGGAATAAAAGTATACTTCAGGACTAAAGTAAGGTGTTATAAGTTGAAGTTTCGACACACCAGTGTTTGTGCATAACGTCAGTACTTTACGTGCGGCACCAAAACTCCCTATTTTCTTATTTTAAGAAAACGTATTTTTGATGCGGATTTAGGAAACAAGGAATAATATGTTCTTTAACAAATTTGTTGCAAGAGTTGGTGCAACGAGAGGACGGATAAAAGTTGAGATGCTTGTTGGGTTTGTGTTAGAAACGAGGCTCCGTTGGCTTTCAAGTGATTCCAGCTGGTTCGGTTGGGCGTTCGTTGGGCGTGCAACGTGAGTGTTTTTTCTTTGATAGCGATGATAATTTTAAAATATTAGAAAATGGCTGTAGTTGTCGGACTGTAGACACTGCAGTGTGTTACTGGGAGGTCCTAAGATCCTAAAATACACGGTAGCAGCCACTCGGGATGGTTTTGACGTAAAGCTTCTATTAATTTCCAGCATATTTAATATTTCAAACATAGAAATGTTTGAAAACTCCGTTGTCCTCAGAACCTGTCTATTTTTCAACATCTATCCCCAGACTGGATTAAGATATCACGGGAGTAGTTCGCAGGGATCAAGAATAAGACACGTTTTAACAGGTTTCCTTTTATTCGCGCATCTTTAGATAGAGGCCAAAACTTTTCCTCTGCGGAGTCGCTTCTTAATTCTAAAGCACAAAAGCAAGCAATCACTTAAACAAGGTAAGGTCGAGAGCGTCCGTACTAATAAAATAACAAAACGGAACATATCTTCACATTATAGAAATACAATATCACAATGAAATAACGTTAACTTGTGACCAGTGTGCAATAAATGCAATGTTGAAAAATGAATTACCTTCCTAGGATCATAATCTTGAACAATTATTCTCTGAAGATTCCAAGATTACTAATCTATCGACTTCAAATAAGATCAAAATTAAAATCAAAATATAATGAAAATAAAGCTTGGAAAACACATTCTTTCTTCAACATTTTTACCATTTCAAATTTTATTAGTTTGATGATTTATAAAAAAAGTCGTCTTACATTTACTTTCTGTACACACAATTTTAGTATTTTTGGAAATTTAAGAAAATAAAGTTTGAACTTGGTTTGGTGTTGTATGCACGCTTGAAAATCTATGTATGTAATATTTGTATTCCTTTTAGAAAGAGTTTTCATTTTTACCTACATACATTACCTTCAGTTCTCGTGAAGGAGAGAAGTATATTACTGTAAGGTACCACTAGGGAACTTACTATTGAAAGATCAGTCAACCTCTTAAATATCTTGATGATAATAATAATATAATATAATAATTTTTTTCTGCTAATGAGCTCGGTGGCAGAGTTTTACAGCACATATACAGAGATATTAATGTTACATGTATATAATATGAAAAGTACAACTAAGTAAAGACTAACAAAAGTACAACTAAGGAGAATGTCTAAGAAGACCTAACATGCACAGTTATTTTGCATCACACGTTGCGTATCATAAGTACAATTCTTTCTAACTCTTTCATCAACATGAACTTTGAATTCTAGAGTCGCTAATTTCTGCTCTAATTGTTTTCCTGATGTCAAACGCATTACATATTTAACTCACGTCATCAGTGCTCAAAATCCAGCACAGAATTAAATACGAAAAAAAGTTTCTCGCAATGAATATCCTTGATATTACCGTTACTTTTATTAGGTCCGCTGACAGTGTTGTATAAGTCGCCGAGTGAAGACATGACGTCCATTCGATTTATGTCGTCAGAGCAGGGTCCATTACACAACCAGCGTATACTTTCCCGCATAAACGTAACAAGCACGAAAATACTGTGTCTTTGAATACTAAATTGTTAGTGTTATGTAAATCAGAATGTATCAGATAATCCGAATATTTAATTCCTGTGACACGATAAATTTAAAACTAAAATTATTTCGTCTGAGAGTTTACACATTGTGATCGCTTGTTTTCAAAATTGTTCTAGTTCTCATGTCATTAATGCAAATTATAGCTCTGTTAGAGACGTATATTACGTTGCGTGTCCATTCGCTGACGTCACGTCGTCCCCGGAGGTGCTGGAGGCCTACGGTCACAAAATCTCGCTTGCGGCTCCGCTTCACCGGCATATCTGCAGGCTTACCCCCACCCCTCTCCTCGGGGCCCGCGGGGGCGCTCAGCCGCCCTCTGGACCGCCGCAGCAGCCGCCGCCGCCACCGCGAGGGGGCGCCGTTGCGGGGTGACGTCACGCAATGACGTGTCTGCCGCGGATTCCGCCCCCTGCCGCCCCTCGCCCAAGGGATGACGACGACGATGCCTCCGCCACCGCCTCCGGTGGCGCTTTCGCTGCCACCACCGCCGCCAGCAGCGGCACTGCCGCCATCACAGCCTTCGCCGCAGCCGTCGCCGCCACCGCCGCCTCCGCCGCCGCCACCGCCGCCGCCATCGCTGTTGCCACCGCCGCCGCCGCCGTCGCCGCCGCCACCGCTGCCGCCACCGCCGCCGTCACCGCCACCGCCACCGCCACCGCCACCGCCACCGCCACCGCCACCGCCACCGCCACCGCCACCGCCACCGCCACCGCCACCGCCACCGCCACCGCCACCGCCACCGCCACCGCCGCCGCCACCGCCACCGCCACCGCCACCGCCACCGCCACCGCCACCGCCACCGCCGCCGCCACCGCCACCGCCGCCGCCACCGCTGTTGCCACCGCCGCCGCCACCGCTGTTGCCACCGCCGCCGCCACCGCTACTCCCGCTGCTACTGCCGCCGCCGCCGCCACCGCCACTGCCACTACCATCGCTACCGCCACCGCCACACCGCCAAAGAAGCAACACCGCTGCTGCCGCCACCTTCGCCACCGCCACCGCCTCCACCGCCACCGCTCCCAACGACGCAGCCGCCGCCACTACTACCGCCACCGCCCCCGCCCTGCCCCCGCCACCGCTGCTCCTGTTGGCTCCTTCGCTGCAACCACCGCCTCTGGCAGCGCCACCGCCTCTCCCTCTAATTCTACCACCCCCTGTGTTTAGCTGTCCATGCACTGACTCTCATTGTGAGGACTTAGGTTTCGAGTCGAAGAAGTGGCAGATTTTCGACACTATCTACGTATATAGGTTGAATACAGCCGCTGTCTGGAGGTCAATCCTAGTGGCCGGCTGCTCTGATCAGTAATCTGCCGTGTTTTCTTCGAACATCAGGCGAATTCCCGATCAGTATCCTTGAAAGGGGCCACGGACGGCGCCCGATCTTTTCTTCTTCTTCTTCTTCTTCTTCTTCTTCTTCTTCTTCTTCTTCTTCTTCTTCTTCTTCTTCTTCTCCTCATCCTCTGCCCTTCACACACACACACACACAGCACACACACACACAGACGTACAGTTACATGCACTAGACTACCACACGTGCCGGGAGACCGTTCGGGAGACCGTTCGGGAGTTTAGAGTTTCTCTCGGCTATGGCGGTGCGCCACACGCTTAGAAATCCATAGGCCACCTCCGCACATGCTTCACACTTACGGGACTAATTACCTTAGCAGTTGACGTGTTCGGAATCACCAATCAATCAATTAATCAATCAATCAAATCCACCTTTCATCCCTATCACTGTCTATCCGTGCCTCCATCCCTCCGCCCTCCTTCCACCTCCCACCTCCCACCTCCCACCTCCCACCTCCCACCTCCCACCACCCATCACCCACCGCCCACCGCCCACCGCCCACCTCCCCATCCGCCGCAACTTCCCCTCCTCCCCTCACACCCCTGTTGGCCACCGCGTGTGCCGCCCCTTCTGACGGGCGCGGATTATGCAGCTCTCCCCTTGCACCGGCTGCAATTTATGCGCCCTCCCCTCCCCACCCCTCCCCTCCTTCCCCCGGCGATGGCAAAACACTGGCTGCGCCGGCGTATTCCGAAAAGACGGCGGCTCGGCACCCGGTGCGGCTGGCGGGAGCAGGGCGGGGGCGGGGGGCGTCAGGCAGGGGAGGCGGGGAAATACAGTGGCAGGCACACCGCTTGGTGCGGACCATCATCACAAACAGCCGTACAGATGTGCGTGATCTGGCCTCTCCGGGTGACGCCGTGTTGAAGGCTGTGTTGCCGACGTTTCGACCATCTTGCCGTGGTCTTCCTCAGGGCTGGTATGCGAGGATATACAGGCATACCAACCCCGAGGAAGACCACGAAAAGATGGTCGAAACGTCGGCAACACAGCCTTCAACGCGGCGTCACCCGGACAGCCCAGATCACGCACATGACTCTGGCCGCGGAAGCCTACGACTTCAGCCGTACAGATGTTGCTCTAAGAAGGGACCACTTTGGCGGGTCGAGAAATAAATGAACGTCATGAAGGCCGATGACATTGCAAGAGATATTGATAAAGACATTTACAAATGAGCTCAGTGTAAACGAAAGCACTGGCAAAATCAGTACATGGACATAGAATGCAGTTATGTTGCCAGCACTAGCCAAGCAGTAGCTGTCAAAATTGTCCCTTCTAATAATAATCTCTCTATAAGGACGGTCTACACGCTCATTTTTTCATCATTTTACTGTATTGGTAATGGATGAAAAAGGGACGTTCACTTGTACGCGTTACTGTTTCGGTATCAGACTGGATGATCGAGATGGAGCGTTTACCAGTCATTTCGTTTTCTGCACGCAGTCGTGATTAAAATATTTCCTCTGGACAACAAGAGTTGAAGATCAAACAGTTGACCATAGCTTCTATCATGAAGCTAAGTATACATTTTCCTAGCTCCGTGGCATCTGTGGTAACAAATTAAGTTATGTTATAATACGACTGAGCACGGAACGAGAAAAAAGCACAGTATATGTTTTCTTTCTCACTATGTAATTACTTCACATTACAGTTCAATACATTAGAACGTTCTCGAAACTGTATAAAACGAACAAATCACATCAGCATGAAAAAACAGAGTTGCAAAAATTGACGTCAGGGGCGAGATAGTCAAACTAGATGAAATATGTATCGAAAAATGAAGTATGGGTAATTTTTTTGTACAAATTATCCAGTGCAGTCTAGTCCGTCACTTTTCTGTACTGACGAAAAGTGATGGACAATGACTGTAGAAAACGGGCATAAATGTTTCGACCGTAGGTTTTTGCGATTAGCTTAGTTCTTTATTTCTCTACTACTTTACAAAGGCTTCTCCGGTGGGTATTTTTATGTTTAAGAGTAGTTTGGAGGCTGTACCACTTCATAAATGTTCACTTTAAAAAAATATTTTTGTACAGTTGGTTTGGTCATCCTCGGGCATACTAGAAAGCTATGAAAAAGTAAAAATATAAATACGTTTTTTGAAATTTTGGTTTGCTTACAAACTTGAGTTTCATTGCTGCCAATGTGTGATGAATGATATTTTAATTCTGACTCTAATTAAGAATAGAAATTCATACATAGGTGCAATATTTTCCGCACTGTTCTTTCGCTAAAAAATATTCCATTGTGTCAGTAAAAATAACACCAACAATTATGAATATGTTTATTAATAATACCTGTCACAAATTACATAATAAAGAAGCGTAGTGTCAAATAAGAATACTTTTACTTCAATGTACTTTATGTATTCCAACCGAACATTTAATTTCAAAGTGAATTTAATGTCTTAAATTATTTAATATTTTCAATTACGAATGATATCCAATTGTTTCTATTTCTCTGCCACTCAGCACATTTACAGGCTCGCTGTTATCTAAAAAAAAACATTACATTACTATGTTGCTGTTTTGGTACTGAGACATGTGCACTTGAGAATGCGGTGACTTATTTTAAGACTATTGGGCCTTTTCTGACATCCATATTCATTGAATTAGCTTGTTAATCATGTTCGTCGTCTTCAATTGCCACACTCAATATTAGTTTCCTTCTTGATTGCGACAAACGGGTTTATTCATTTACATTCTGTACTGTAATTAGTACATAGGCGGCGTACATACGAAATCTTTTGTAGACGTTTCCTCACGAAATGAACTCCGGATCGTCCGAGTTTTGTATCCAACGTAGTCTCGATTACGAATTTGTGAATAACCGTGTGGCTGCCTCCTTTCCATGCGTACCTCGTTGCTGAGCGTCGTGCGTTAGGCGCTGCGCAGTAGGCTTGTGTTTCGTGTGCCTGCCGGGGCGATGGCGTTTCGCCCCGGGGCATCCAAGAGCCGGCCACTGTGCGACGGAAGGGTGGCGCCGCGCCTTCGCACCCTCTGGGGGCGCGCCCCCGACAGGCCAGCGGCGGTGGAGGCGACGGCAGCGGCGACGGTGCTGTCGATGGATCAAGGGTCACAGGAAACGCACGGGGTGGCGAAGTCGGCCACGGTGCTGAGCTGTGAGTCAGAGTGCTGATTGTAGCGACGATGATTGTAGCGACGATGATTGTAGCGACGATGATTGTAGCGACGATGATTGTAGCGACGATGATTGTAGCGACGATGATTGTAGCGACGATGATTGTAGCGACGATGATTGTAGCGACGATGATTGTAGCGACGATGATTGTAGCGACGATGATTGTAGCGACGATGATTGTAGCGACGATGATTGTAGCGACGATGATTGTAGCGACGATGATTGTAGCGACGATGATTGTAGCGACGATGATTGTAGCGACGATGATTGTAGCGACGATGATTGTAGCGACGATGATTGTAGCGACGATGATTGTAGCGACGATGATTGTAGCGACGATGATTGTAGCGACGATGATTGTAGCGACGATGATTGTAGCGACGATGATTGTAGCGACGATGATTGTAGCGACGATGATTGTAGCGACGATGATTGTAGCGACGATGATTGTAGCGACGATGATTGTAGCGACGATGATTGTAGCGACGATGATTGTAGCGACGATGATTGTAGCGACGATGATTGTAGCGACGATGATTGTAGCGACGATGACTGTAGAAACGACACAGTTTATAAAAGTATACAGCTTTTAGAAATAAATAAAATAACTTAAAAGCAATATTCTATGAAACTCTTTACGTAATAATTATGGAAAGCATTGAATTATTAATTTAAAATTGAGGAGGAATAGAGAAAAAACTAAAAGGAAATTTCAAACGAAATCTTAATTTCCTGTCTTTTGGATTGGTCACGCTATACTTCATGCTTAACTCCGTGCTGTGTCAGGCGAGTTCATCGATGAAATTATTGATTAAATGAGAGGTCGCGATACGAATCACTCTAAGAATATATCAAAGGAAGTATCAAAGTAAAATTTTACAATGATTAATTTTCGTGTTATTGAGGAACAAAAGCTTTGTAATTGGGCAGCACAAAAACTGTACTAAATCATTCATCATCATTAATTAGTACGTACAATAATTATTTAAAACTATAAGATTTTAGTACATTAGTTAGAAAAGTAATGAGCCAGCGTATTTTAAACGTGTTGTTTGTGTTGAAGTATTTAACAGACACAGAAAATCATCAGATGTAATGTGCATAAATGAAACTGTGTCTGCAGATATAATACAATGAATGTTAACTATTTGAACTCTGCATAATGCTTCTTCACTGGTCGAAATCAGAAATAATCCAATTCAGAAACTGTTTAAAGAAGATCAAGAAATTAGATATGACAATTATGAATATTGACATTTATTTATGCTTTGTATGCGATAAAAATAGAAATACAAAATCTGATTCTCGTTCTCTTTAATTTCCAATGTTTTCACCAGAACGGGCAAAATGTTGACTGGAGATACACGATTGGTGTGTGAACGCACCAGTTGATGCAATAAGATTCAGATGAAATTGAAATAACAGCGAATACTCCCCGCGAACCAGTTACTTCGAAGTCGGACGAAGCAATGAGAATAAACCTCAGCCCTCAATGGTTTAGAAAGAAGTGAGCGATAACCTGTGCAACTGGTATGACTCTTGTTTGCGTGAATAATATGTAATACATGTTGCTGTAGATGTGGTTGTACTCTCCATTGTTTGTTGTTTCTTTGTGTATTTTCACTGTGGATCAGAGAAGTTGAAATAGATGAGACGGCATTTGAATGAGGTCAAACGTATGCGTCCATAGAATTATAGTTGCTTTAAGAAGAACCAGATTCTCAAAGGAAGCAGGGATGTACGAATGGGGCCACGTGCAGACCACTGTGGTTGACATTGTTGCCACCATCGTATGAATTACAGTGTTGTTCAATTTCTGTTAATATACAATAACAGCAAATATGATCGACAATTTAGAATGGGGGTAGAAAATGAAAGTATGGTTTTTATTGTTCACTGTCGAAGAACGATTTCAAGAAAGAAAAAATATATATTTATAAAATTTTAACCGTTTTTGATGATACTTACGCATGTCACAAAAGGAACGAAATTTCCAAGGAAAATCGTGCTTTGTGATACATATGAACGTTATATTTTTATTTTGGAACAATTAACATGAAAATGTATATCTGATAGTTATTCGACTGTCCGAAAATTAATGTAATGTCAAAAATTATTTTAGATGCCATCAACTCGTATTTTAAATACCTTTTTATGTATGGTAGGTTTCGGTATTTAGAAAGAGTCTGTGAAAATTCTCGTAGATAAAATGTAACGTAAACTAACCAAACTCAAATAATATCTACGGTATAAAATGTTTCGGTTAATCATATTTGTTGTAGAGAGTTTAGTGCTTATACTTATTTTTTTCTGCCCCTATCACTTTCCAGTGATTTTATGACCTCAGCTCAGCTGGGTAGCACCAAGTACGACTTTGTTACTCTCCTTAACCCTCACGCCGGTGAAATAATAATGATGATTATTATGATGATGATAGTAATAATAAGAGCCCGGTCGCTAATAGCTATTGTGCTAGTAAGCCATGATGCGACTCCAGGTTCGGTTCGTGGTGGAAGTAGAAATTAAAACTGTCGCTTTGCCCTGTCATGTTCATAGAATGAACAAGGTTGAAGACCTGTTCTCTAGACGGCGACGGAGCCCGGCGTACCTCTCTAGCTAGAGTCGAAAATCCTGCCGCCGTGGGGAATGGAATCCTTGGAACTCCTGTTCAGAGGCACTGCAGTGGCATCAGATGATACCCTGAGCCACCTCTCCCGGCGTGCCGTGCGCTAGAACAAGAAGGTTTTTTTGTTTCTGTTTTGCTGGGTAAAGTCGATATAACGTTACAGTATTAAAAAAAATAATTTGTCGATCAGCATCCCAGTGGCTTTCCGCAAAGTCGGACGCCGCCGTCGCCCGGTGGCGTGAGCGCTGGCGTGCGCGCGTGACGCAGCGGCGTGCGTGGCGATTGACGCGTGCCACGCCTGATGCGTGATAATATGCTCCATCGGGAAATACGTGGGTGGGGGACCCCGTTAGACGACAGCTGGTCGGCACCGAATGTCACCATGCAACAGGAACAGACCACCGCCAACTCTCGAGGAAGAAAACATGCACTACACTTACGGAACTAATGACTTTTTGCCGTTGACACGAATCAGTCAGTTAATGAATTGACACCGGGGTTCTCATACACCACCTTTTGTTCCGGTTGTTGTTCACAGACGGCGGACAGTTAAAATCCTTAACGGCCGCCGTCCGTTAGAATTAGTAGGTTTTTGTTTCTCTATTTTGCCGGGTAAAGTCGATATAACGTTACAGTTTTACGAAAAAATTAATATGTCGTCAGAGTCTGTCCCAGAGGCCTTCTGCAAGGTCGGGCACCGCCATCGCCCGGTGATTGCGTGAGCACCGGCGTGGGCGTGCGTGGCGATTGACGCGTGCGTCGCCTGATGCGTGATAATCTGCTCCATCGACGCAGCGCGCGGCGGCGGCGGCGAGGGCAGTAGAAATATTTCACGCGCGGAGACCGGCGACAGCAATAAGTCCGATTCGTCGCAGCTCGCGCGATCCGCGCACGCGGCGGCTGTGGGGGAGAATGAGGGGGTGGGGTGGGGAGGGGAGGGAATGGAGGCGGAGAGGGCGCCGCAGCGCGTATTGGGGTTGGCTGTGCGGCACAGTGCGTTGGGGGCAGCGGTTTAAAAAATTGGGATTTTGCAGAATGTTGAAATGGATGTTAATTCTATCTTCTTTCTTTCACCCCTTCTTTTCTGTCCTGCCGTCCTACCTCTTTTCCTTTTTTACTTTCCCCCCTCTCCATGTTTTCTTTTCTCTTCAAAGGTATCCTTCGGACTTGCTATTTCTCTCGCTTCGATTTCTATCTGCTCTTCCACTTTATTTTCTCCCGTATTCATTTCTCACCTTATTTCTCGGTCTTTCACTATTTTTTAATCTCCTTTTCTCTTGCAGCCTCCCTATTTGAAAGTCTCTATTTATTTATTGTTCTCTGCCTATTTCTCCATGTGTTCCTCTTTCTTATTTCTCACTACCGTCTTTCTCTCTTCTGTCTTTCGTCTTTTTTCCTGTCTCCCCTCCAGCCCTGAATTAAGCAGGAGAGGAAGGAGCGTCTGTTCCGGGCCCCCGCAAATTTCGTAAATTGCAAAGGCCTACAAATAATGAGAACCGTGACAGAAAAGCGGGAAGAAAAGAACGTCAAAGTAGGGGCGCGGGAAAATTACGCATATTCATTCTAGTTATCGTATGAGAGAATGCTAACGAAGCCGGTAACTGCTTCAGGGCATGATCTGATGTCATTGCAGTGCATCTGACCGGAAGTTCCTAGAGCTCGGGTCCCGACGATGACAAGATTTTCGACACAACTACATGTGTGCTTGGCGTCACAGCCCGTGATCGGGCTCAGGCCTACCGGCCACGTCCCTGTCTCTAGACCATGGGTTAAAGGGGTACGTGTGGTTAGCACATAGACATCACTCGGCCGTATTCCGGTTTTCTCAACCTGAAAAGTGAATTTTCTCATCGTCACACAGCAACATCTACTGGGACATTGCAAGGATAACGCACACTATAATCTTGCCTCACAGGGAATCGAACCCGGTGCCTCGTAGTGGAAAGCGATCACGCTGACCAACAGCTAGCCACGACACTACTAGCTAGAGAGCTAGGCCGAATTCACCAGCTGTCTGGAAGAGAATTCAAGCGGTCGGCTGCTTTGATCAGTAGTTTTTCTTGGTTTCTCCGATCTACACCAGACGAATGCCGGAGCTGTACCCGGACAAACGGGCCACGAACCCGCGCGATCTTTCCTTCCTCTTCCTGGTCCTATCCTCACCCATTACACACACACACACACACACACACACACACACACACACACATATATATATATATATATATATATATATATATATATGTATGTAATGAATTATGTTACACGAGACTCAGTACACCAACATCCCATGCGTCGAGAACGTTCTCGTTGAAGAAGCGACCTGATATTCTGATAGCCAAGTAACCCTAGCTGCAAGCAGGTAACATTGATAGAAACTTTCCTTCCTACGCAGAGGTGGATTTACGCATAGGCACAGTAGACACGTGCCTACGGCGGCAAATTTTCAAGGGCGGCAAATTTTCAAAGGCGCAAAATTTTCTTGATATTTTCTAAAACAAATTTAGGTTCTCTAAAAACTATAACAGCATAAATCATATTTTTATTTTAAAAATATCATATTAATATTTAATACAAGCTATTTATTTGTCTACTTCATTAGAGTATACCTTATGATTTCAGAAGTATGTGAATCTGAAACTAAGGCCCGTTGACGAAAGAAAGCATGTTGCAATTCTAGTTGTCATGTTTTAGTTTCCTTTTAATTTTAACGTTTCAGTGTTGAAACGTTAATGATGTTGAACGTTACTTACTATGAAGATACAGTTTATATCCAAAATTAGCTAATCAAAAAAAAAAAAAAATTAATTTATGAAAACAATGTGCAAAATATGTTATTTTTAAAGTTAAAATGTTTAAATTAATGAGGAATTGTTACTGAAACGTTACAATTTGAAATGTAACATTAATTTTAAACAGGGGGCGGCAAATCTGATGTGCCTACAGGCGGCAAAAATATTAATCCGCCCCTGTTCCTACGTGCACTGTTATTCGCGGTCCGTCGTCCTAGCATACAAGTCGCTTGGTTCTGTTTGTTGATCTTCGCTAAACTCAACAATGCGAGCCTGCTCGCGCGAGACACACATGACCTTGGTAATAGGTAGTATTGGGTCAAAAATTCATCGAATTTTCCGGAACATAGTTTCTTTCCTTTTCGTAGACAAATCCTGTCCTCCATTTCCCCGCTAACTTCTCGTGTCAGCTCACGGATGGGAATCCATCGCCAGGGTCCTCAACGTTGCCTTCTCATGTCGTTTTTCTTCATGAGACAGAGACATTGACTCATTATCATCAGCGATTTATGAGAGAGATTGAATTCTTATTTTATCTCTCGATAGGACTATCACTTAGGAATTCACTTCTATTACTCTCTCCTCTCGCGGAGCGACCGACATACACAAACTTCTTTTTTTGTTATTTAAGATTGCATAAATATATAGGTCATTAGCGACCACTACTGCATTTAATGGTAGGGTGACTGTGAAGATGACATGAGATGGTGATGATAAGGGGTGAAAGAACGAACACAAATACAACCATGCCCGAGGCTGGATTCGAGCCCGCGATTCTTCGGTCCGAGATCGCTTCGGCACTACTGCCTTAACGATCTCGACCACCGGCCCGGCTTGCACAAACTTATTGGTGCTGTAGAGTGGATAAAGCGAGTAGAAGGACATCGGTAGTTGGTGCTTCAAACGTTGATTCCGATGGATATACATGAGCTTAAACAGGACGATCATTTCAAGTTGAACATGTTTTACGATAGAGCATGTTTTGGACAGAATAACAGTCGCTCGAACATGATGTAGTTCAGAATACACAATGATGTTTTGGGAACGGTTTTACGTCGCTATCACTCCACTCCCTAGTCAGCCATTCGCAGTATGTCGAGATCGCGGTTGAATGCAGATAATGGACCACAAAAGTTTGAGCTAAAGAGAGGTCAAAGTGAAATTGAGTTATCAAACTAAGCTAATAGCACGTCAACATCATCCCGACATTGAAACAATTAATTTTTATTAAAAACAATCAGTTAATCATCATTTCATTCAATCATTCGCCAGCATGTGTTAAACCGTTCGTTTCTTCATATGGTCTTCAATTATTTCGTTCGAACGTAAAGCCCCATTCGTTCTTTCACATTTTTTTTGTTCGTTTGTTCTTTTTGTGTTCCTTTTTTCATTCGTTTGTCCTTAACATCGGGCGTGCATATATCAGGTAAACAAGTGTGTAATATGTAATCTGTAATATGTAATCTGAGTGTGTGAGTCTCGTAAGGAAGAAAGTACAGAAACTCGTATTGGAAGAAAAATGTATGTTTTCGTTGACAAGATTGCTAATTCCTTTTGCAATTACAAGAATATTATAATTTTGTATATGTAGAAGTGTACATCTTAAATAGCTCGTAGGTATTCGAGATCTTTATTGGCAGGCACCGAAAACGTTGTAAATATACCCAAGGAGCTCTTAATTGGTTACGTACACGTAATAGTTACTTGCTGATGTAGAAATGTACTTTTTACATTTGATTTTAATTTGTGTTAAGATTTGTGGTCAAACGGACGCCCTTACAGTAAAATTTCAATTACTACCATTCTTCAAAATTTGAGAGGTAACATTCATGTTAATGGAATTAATGCACAAAAGGGAACAGTAGAAACACTTACAAACACACTGCTGTGTGGTATATTATTAGGTACATTATTTCCTGAAATTTAGATATACTAAAATCCATGCATTAAATGTATAAATTTGAATACATTATTAGATATATAACCTTCGGAAAGTGAGAACGATGAATTATTTCCTAATAATCGTCCACAATAAAGAATAATAATTTTATTTATTATTACATTCCCAGAGTTGACTTTCGGGAAAACACTTTTCTCATCTTCAGTAGGTCTCTAGGAAAAAAGGAAAAAAAAATGAAAAATTAACATAAAGGGTGCAAAAAGAAATACAGGTTAAATTAGGTGAAAAAATAACAAATAATATGAGATAAACAATAAATAAATAAAAGTTAAAATACTACTGCACAAGCAACGTGGATCACTTACAAATGTTCACAACATGGTCGTAAAAAATACGATACCTGAAAAAAATGTTTTCCAACCATGTTGTGAACGTTTGTAAGTGATCCACACATGCCCAGATCAGTAAACATCTAAAAGCCAAAAATATTAGAACCTGATTGATAATGGTATCGCGATCAATACCAGCACACATCATTCCAAGAATTATCTAATTACATATGCACACAATTTTAAAAAAAAGGTGTTGCAAGCCAAACCATGCTAATTATGTTTCTGCATCCATTGAGTCTGATTCAATGTTCAAATTTCTTCAGCATTCTCTGATTTCTCTTATTTGCCAAATTTCGCTTTACACAGCCATTTACACAAATTGCAATTTACAATGCAGTATGAGTATATTTATGTTTCTCAACAGACTGACTTCAAGTTAATAATGCACTATCGTATAGTTTTTCCAGAATAAATACGGTAGGAATTTATCTTGATCATACCAGTTTTGATATGTTTGATATGTTGTCACATAGGAATGAATAGGAAATTCATGTCAACGATATAATTATTCACCATTGAGAGTTTGCATCAGTTACGTTTAATTTGTAGATCTTGGGCAAATGCAAACATGGATGACATTCATTTATTTATTTTTCAGTCCTCTTTTACCCGTGAAACTTAATAAACGAAATACTTTTTAATATTTTAACGACTTCACTATCAACCATAAAGGTATGTTCCGTTATGAATTCTCAAGTAAAATACGTTTAAGATTTGCTTGAATAGTATTTGGGTATGATACACGTACAAATTGATACGTACGTTACAGTATAGTGTGCAGTCGATTGTACGTACATTACAGTATAATTTGTGCTAGAATTTACTAATTTTAAGAGCTCGTTCGCCATTTTTAGTTGCATGTAATTCGTCACAATAAATCTAATGTAAATGTAAAAATGAGTGACATACATTTCATTATTCTACTTTTGTAGTGTCTATATATTAACATTAGAAACTCATTAACAATTTTATTTTCACCACACCCGCCTCTGCGAACCATCCCACTACACACCATGAACATCCGTTACGCATCGCATAAACGCACAAGCAGACGCGCTAGTTTCTCATTCAATCCGCAGAATTGAGTACTTTAGGGAATGAAACGCGGCTTTTTCATCTCCTAATTCCAACCAATCATCGCCCAGCAACTAACGCTGCTCGCCCCGTACTCCAAAAGCATCACTAATACGTTCGTACGTGCCCTGCCGCCCGCTCCGCCCCGCCCCGCCCCGCCCCGCGAGGCGTGGCTGGCCACGCTGTGGTCCGGACTGGGAAAACAAGATGGCAAAAACGTCCTCCTGTTATACATGGAAACTAGCGCATCCGTGCGATAAATCTCTCTATATAATTCTCTCGATATCGAAGACATTTTGGACAGCGTGAAGAACCTGTATAAGCCAATAGCGTCATAGCCTGATTACCTATCTGATGAAGATGTGTACGTTGAAACGCTATTCCTAAGAGAGGGGTATTTTACTACTCTCACTGATGTCATTATCCAGGTGGGAACTACAGCACTATGACTGGACTGGCGTAAGCCAAATTTGGGAATGGAAAAAATATCTATGGACATTTTGAATTAATAATTGTTGTAATTTTGATAGTAAGACATCGTAGTTATTTGTGTTTCTATTACATTCCAGAACATAATTTAAAAGATTATGGAGTTTTATATTCATAGTGTCTGAAGTCATTCTTCCTAAATAATTTGTGCTTGACAAAGTACATAGAATGTTGAGTGTTAATTCTATGTCTTGTAAATTGTGTTTGGTAGTTTTTTTAATGTTACATTTATGTTCATTTACATGATCACGTAATTTACGTTTTGTTTGTCAAATGTACCGTAGTTGACAATCTAGACATGATATTGAGTAAACCCAATTCTGTATTTCTACAATTGGGATTGGGTCTGTGGCACGTCTTGTTATGTTTTACTCTCAAAATCAAAACAATAATTAATTCTAATTGACCATAGAAATGTTGTATATATCCATCCATAGTTACTTCCTTCCCTTCAATCCCCCAACTCTAACATTCAATAACTTCAGCTGCCTACCTGTTACCACGACAACCCCTTTCAATCGTAACGTTTTTCCTTTCAAATAAACCGATGTAGATGATCTCTTTTATCAATACCTTTTTATTGAAATAGCAGATGAGTCTCTTATTTCATATAATGAGTTGTAGCCCAATTTCCTTTTTGTGAATGTATTTACTTTTTTAATGTATAAAACTTTTATTAGACATATTTCAATCTTCATGTAAATCTTCTTTTAATATGAATATCATTATATGATTCAAGATTTATTACAATTGCCCAAAGTAAGCTTCAACCTTTTAAGCAAATAACACCTAGTAAGTGTAACGTATTCTGATAAATAACTTTGTAAAACAAAATAAGTCATTGAAAAATACGAAACTTGACGTCGAAACGTTGTACGTATTACAGCATGTGAAAATAAAATAAATTTTGAGAAATAACTGTCTTTAAATCAAATAGGAACATTTTAATAATAAACAAGATAATTTACTTCTCTTTTTGGTATTACTGACATCAATTGTATTACATTACATTTAAAGAAACGAAACGTAGATATAAATTAACTTTTGTGAGCCTGACATAAAAAAATGATTTACAACTTGTGTAGAGGTGAATGTTTTTTTTCCCTGAGAATGTGAAGTAGAAGGCAATGAAAAACCACAACATATTCTTAAAATATGGATATGAAACTCCAATGAATCGAAGCATCTTCAAATATCTTATTTGGTCGTTTGAAATCTTGAAAAAACTGCCATATTTGTGACGTTTGGATTAAAAATTGCCTAACATTTTTGTAAACATAGTACGAAATATATAGGATTTCGGTATGTGATTAAGAAATTTTAATTAGACTTTGTAGCACTCATACATGGAATCTAGCGGTTACTGACACTGTTTATTGATAGAAAAGTGTTACTCCGCGTATTGCTAAGCTAAAATAGACTTTGCGAGCGAAGAAGTCATGGTAGTGTAACCGAGTACCTCAAAGTAAACAAAACACCGGGGCGACATGAATCAATACGGTTGTCGCCTCGTATATGAGAAATATCTCAAGATTATATTCTTTTAAGATTCCGTACAAAAAGCAGTGTACGCATCCCGTACGAAAATACCATTTTAGGTGGCTCAGGGCATTAATTGATGTCACTGCAGTGTTTCTGACCGGGAGGTTCTAGGGTTGGAGTCTCGACGGTGACAGGATTTTCGGCACTAGCCACATAGATAGCTAAGTCGAATTGAGCCGCTGTCTGGAGGGGAATTGTAGCCACCAGCTGCTCCGATCGGTAGCTTTCCATGTTTTTTCTGATCAGCACCAGGCGAATTCCGGAGCAGTACCCTAAGAAACGTGGTACGTAAGTGTTGTTAGCCTAGTGATTTCAAACCTTGACAACTTTGTTTTGCCCGCCCGGAACTCACTTCCGTATAAGTAAAGTAAATAACATCCGAATAAACAATTTTTTGACCTTTTTTTGAGCCTTTCAAACCACCGTGCGCCATTAGAAGGGAGCCCTCATTCCGCGTTCCCTCTTTCTCTCATGTTCTCCCTCTCTTCCTCTGTCCCTCCCTCTGCCACGTCGGCGGCGTCGGCGGCGGCGGGCCGCGGTCGCGTGACGGATTCGTGCAAACGAGCGACGCGGGCGCGCTCCCCGCGCGTCACTTGTTTTCATGACGCCGCCGCTTAATTGCGCGTTCGATTTATCGATAGGTGCGCAACGCGGCGCGGCGCGGCGCGCCCGGCGGCCAGCTCTGCGGGAGGGGGGCTGCGGGGAATCCCAGGGACGTGCGAATGGGACGGCGAGGGGTGGGGAGGGGAGGGGAGGGGAAGAGTGGCGGCGCGCGATTTTGAAAGGGAGGTAAGTGACGGGAGCGGTGACCCGTGGAAAGGACGTGCGACGCACTGAACAGGTCTGTGAGGGGAGGGGAGGGGATGGGCGGGGAGATGCGGTGTTGGGAAGCAGGGTAGGGGAGAGGTGGGGTGGCGGTGGTGGGGGTGCGGAGAGATTCGTGGTCGAGAGACGCCAAGCAGAGTGATGCGGGCGGAGAGAGGAGAAAGAAGGTGCGGGGAGAGGCGGGGCGTGGGCGTGGAGGGGTATGATGTGGAGAGGGAGGTTGGGGAGGAAGAGGTGAGACAGAGACTGACGAGGTGGAATGTGGTGAATGGAGGGAGGTGTGTGGCGCGGGGGGGGGGGCAGAGAGAGGCGCCCCACGGCTTTCTCATCGGGAGGGAGATCGCTAGACGTGCGGACGGGAGTAGGAGGGGAGGAGAAGGGTTGTGGAAGCTGCTGGAGAACGGCGGCGGGTGTGGTGACCTGTGCCGACGGACAGTGAAGGGTCGGTCGGAATGGGCGAATGTGGGTCGGGAGAAGGTACGGAGAGGTGACGGTGTTGAAAGGCGGGGCGAAGGGGGACGAGCGAGGCAGGAACGGAACGCAGAGAGGAGAAGGAGAGAGGTGAGGACTGGGCGCAGCTCGGCGGGGATCGGAGCCCAACAAGGAAAGAGTATAGCGGGGACGCGGACGGGGCAGAGGTGAGACAAGGCAGGGACGGGGTGAGAGACGGGCGGTGCGAGGCGGGACGAGGTCAAGCAGGGTAGACACGGGTTGAGGCGGGGAATGGGCAAGGATGGGGTGAAGCAGGGATGCAGCAAGTTGGGGAAGTGAAGGAGAGGCGGGGACGGGGCGAGGAGAGGCGGGACAGGGCGAGGGAGGAGGGGGATCCTAGGCAGACAGGAAAGGGTGCGAGAGGGGAAAGGGACGAGACGATTGCACGAAGCTGTGACGAAGCGAGGAGGGTCCGGAGCGAGGAAGAGCGGGGTCGGCGCCGCAATGGGTGGGCACGGGACGGGCGAGGTGATGGCAAGTAGTGCCGAGTGGGAGAGAGCCGAGAGCCGGGCGGGCAGCGGGGAGGTGGCCAGACTAAGCGAGAGGTGTCGGGCGGCGGGCGCTACGTGTCCAGGGCTGACGGCGGAGACGAGCGACGGCGCGGTGCTGCCGGGCGGCGCGCAGGGGCGGGGGCGGGGGCGGGGGCGGGGCGACGGATGTGGACGTGTGGAGTCCCTGCCTGGCGGGGGCCGTGACGTGTGGATTGGCGTTTTCCTGGGGGCGACTTGGTAACCGATTGGCTGCGAGAACGATTTTCCGCCGCCTCTCTCGACGTCCTTCGGCGCCGGAGACTTTTTTATGTATCTCTTGTCTTGTAGTGTCGCGACTTCTATTTGTTTCCGGGACGTCGTTCGGTCTTCTGCTATTTGTCACGTGGGAATCTTTGCTTCTCCTACCTAAGGCCAGTACGTTACTTTTGTGCCAACCAGCGTTTTTTAATTAATGTCGAAAATGAAAAAAATGCGTATATGAGAGCAACGTCGATACATTAATATTTTATAGCATTATTAATTAAGGCAATTAAATTAATATCTAACCTCATTGACATCCATCTTTCTGATGCAGCTGTCAAGAGTTTGAGTAAAAATATGATTTTATTGGCAGAATATTGTAATGCATACAGAGATACATTTTTTTAAGTTATAACCTTCATTTTTTTCTTTTATTTTCATTTCTTTCTTCACAAATTTTGTGAATTATGAACAAAAAGTGAAGTATTTGAGTTATATAACTTCGTGTTAACACACATTTGAATAATACAAGCCATAAGGAAAGGAATAAAGTTTATAACTTTAAAAAAATGGGTCTTGGTACATAAAGGTAACCGTTTTTAATGATTCATGACAGATAATTTGAGGCACATTAAACGCATATCAGTTACGCCCAGTATGCCGGGTTACCGACCTAGAGTTGTCGCGCGGAGTTCGCAAAACAAAATTGTTGTCTCTTGCTGTTGCAAAAAGTTGGGCAGTTCGCTCGGCCACCGATTTCTAACGTGCGTTTACCACGTAACCTACGAAGTTGGAGATATTTCTTCAAAATAATTTATATTAGAGTCCTAAACGAGGCAAATTTGCTCCAACGCCACTATAGTAAATCCGATAGATGGCAACATAAAATTATAGTTTTTCTCTCGTTGATGACACGAACAAAATACGCTTGGCCGAGAAAAAAAGACGTCTGATGTTCGGTACTAGTGACACAGGGAGTCGAGTCGCGATTTCAACTGTAAAATGCAAAATTGAAGAAGCCACGAAATTGAAATGTGTTAAGAAGGCTACAAATAAATGAAAAACTGTACAAGAAATGTACAGTTTATCTTAGGCTGACAATAATTGCAAGAATATTTCGTTTTCCTTGTACAAAAATCAGTAGATGAAACAAGTAAAAACTTCTAAAATAGCTTAGCTTAGAAAAGGAGAAAATTAGTGGTCTGATGAGAGAACGAGTGGTCTGGTGAGAGAACGAGTGGTCTGGTGAGAGAACGAGTGGTCTGGTGAGAGAACGAGTTGTCTGGTGAGAGAACGAGTGGTCTGGTGAGAGAACGAGTGGTCTGGTGAGAGAACGAGTGGTCTGGTGAGAGAACGAGTGGTCTGGTGAGAGAACGAGTGGTCTGGTGAGAGAACGAGTGGTCTGGTGAGAGAACGAGTGGTCTGGTGAGAGAACGAGTGGTCTGGTGAGAGAACGAGTGGTCTGGTGAGAGAACGAGTGGTCTGGTGAGAGAACGAGTGGTCTGGTGAGAGAACGAGTGGTCTGGTGAGAGAACGAGTGGTCTGGTGAGAGAACGAGTGGTCTGGTGAGAGAACGAGTGGTCTGGTGAGAGAACGAGTGGTCTGGTGAGAGAACGAGTGGTCTGGTGAGAGAACGAGTGGTCTGGTGAGAGAACGAGTGGTCTGGTGAGTGGTGAGTGAACGAGTGGTCTGGTGAGTGGTGAGTGAACGACTGGGCTGGTGAGTGGTGAGTGAACGACTGGGCTGGTGAGTGGTGAGTGAACGACTGGGCTGGTGAGTGGTGAGTGAACGACTGGGCTGGTGAGTGGTGAGTGAACGACTGGGCTGGTGAGTGGTGAGTGAACGACTGGGCTGGTGAGTGGTGAGTGAACGACTGGGCTGGTGAGTAAGTGAGTGAATGATCTGATAGAGTATTCACTGTCGTGAGTGGGTGAGAGATTTGAGCGAGCTGATAAGGAGTGCGTAATGCGTGGGGCGTGGGAAGGGCGGCTAAGCGCTCAGCCAGTCGTGCGAGCGGGGGCGGGGGCGGGCGTGCGGGCGCGTGCAGTGCCAGGCAAAAGTCCGGCGCGTGGCGCGGCGCGCGGTGCCTTCCTGCGGGCCGGAAGGCTGGAGCGGCCACCGCCTGCTAAATGTTGCAAGGAGCCGCGACGACCAACTGCGTCGCCGCCCGCCCGCCCGCCCGCCCGCCCGCCCGCTTTCCTTCTGGCCCCCGAGCGCCGCCTCCGCCTCCGCCCCCGCCCCCGCCTCCCGCTTCCGGCCGCCGGAGACGCCCTTGCAAGGGCCCTCGAAGGGCGAGCGCCGCGCCTACGCGCTCCTGGCGTAGCGACTGCCCTTCTGGGCGAGCTTGTCGTGTAGAGGGTAGCTCAGAAGCGGCCTCTCCTGCCGCGAGATTACGGAATTTGTGGTGGACGAAGCGGTTTCTCGGGGTTGGCCCTGTTTTCCTGTCTTTCATTCTACCAAGGCTCCATCGTCATTTAAAGCATATTATTGCCGCCGTTTCCTTAAGAGAAATTCTTTATTGCAGTAATAATCAAAGGGCACATTTTGATGACGTAAAACATCTCCAAAAATGATCAATAAAATTCTCTTAAAATTATTTTTAAAATGCCCTGAAACGTTCGACGACGTTTTGGATTTTTCTCCGAAACTTTGGCAAACAACTAACAAGTATTATAGGAGAACGTTGTTGAGTTTTGACCGTATCCTAAATTAGACTAATGATTTTAAACGCTCTAATGAAACTGTTGGTCAACTTTAAGTGAATAGCATTCACTTTGATGAGCAGGATCAATGTTCCAGCGTCTTCATATCGAGTCTTGCTATAGTGTATTATACGTCATTGTATGCAAACGGGGAAAGTGCAACTTTAATTATACACGTTACAACTATACCTTATTAGCTTTCGTATAAGCATTATAGCCGTGGTAGCCTTTGTTTTCAAACAATTGATCTGTTTCTTCTGTCTTGTATTGTAGTCAGTATGATTACGTTTCTGCAAGTTTTTTTTAACAAAAATATTTATTCTTACTGTTAAATTGCAATGTTTTACAGAAGTTATCAATCAAAATTTTTATATTAATATTTTGAGAAGATATTTGTACTTTTCAGTCTAAAAGCGTTCACCCATGTGATCGTTAATAAAGAAATAAAATCGTATAATATTGAATTCCCTCTCTCCCACCAGTTTATCTTCTGTAATATGTAGGTAATTTTTATAATACAATAATATAATTTAAATGATCGAGTGTTCTTGCTGTGACAACTTCCGGAATGTTTGTGACTGCTATGGAAACTGTTTTTAACGATACTTCCATCCATTAAAATATTGTATTAGAATATCACAGTATATGCTAACGTTTGATGAATTTTGAGCAACATACAGATCTGTATCATATGAAGCAAGAGACAGAATAAAAAATTTCTATCGCTTCTTCTCTCGACTTCAACATATATCATACGTAAAATATTACTGTGCAGTAGCTTGATTCGTCTGATGTATTGCATCTTCTGACATTCACCGACAACTATTTTTTCTGATTCCCTATGAAAGATTTTTTACGTTTTGAATGACAAAATTAAAATAATTTTTCATGATAATATTTAATTTTATGATCCTTGAAATGATACGTATTATCTCACAGTGAAATCCGTGATTCGCCACTGAAATCTTATAGCAATTTATTAGTGGTGGTTGAGTGAAACAATATTAACACTCACATATGTTTTTAAATAATTAAAATTTTTAAATAATATTATAACAGCTTAAACCAAACAGAAAACCAAACAGAAAACCAAACAGAAAACCAAACAGAAAACCAAACAGAAAACCAAACAGAAAACCAAACAGAAAACCAAACAGAAAACCAAACAGAAAGCCAAACAGAAAGCCAAACAGAAAGCCAAACAGAAAGCCAAACAGAAAGCCAAACAGAAAACCAAACAGAAAACCAAACAGAAAACCAAACAGAAAACCAAACAGAAAACCAAACAGAAAACCAAACAGAAAACCAAACAGAAAACCAAACAGAAAACCAAACAGAAAACCAAACAGAAAACCAAACAGAAAACCAAACAGAAAACCAAACAGAAAACCAAACAGAAAACCAAACAGAAAACCAAACAGAAAACCAAACAGAAAACCAAACAGAAAACCAAACAGAAAACCAAACAGAAAACCAAACAGAAAACCAAACAGAAAACCAAACAGAAAACCAAACAGAAAACCAAACAGAAAACCAAACAGAAAACCAAACAGAAAACCAAACAGAAAACCAAACAGAAAACCAAAGAGAAAACCAAAGAGAAAACCAAAGAGAAAACCAAAGAGAAAACCAAAGAGAAAACCAAAGAGAAAACCAAAGAGAAAACCAAAGAGAAAACCAAAGAGAAAACCAAAGAGAAAACCAAAGAGAAAACCAAACAGAAAACCAAACAGAAAACCAAACAGGTTACTACAACTTAAGATTATTTAATTAGTCCAACTCTAAGAATTGAAAGTGGTATCTTATAGCGGTATCTGTGCTTATTTTTATCTTGTTATTAGTGTTTTTAGTTAATTCCATTAAAATTCAAATTCATTTTGTCTTGTTAGTACTTATCTTGTATGTAGAGGTAGTAAGTTAATAGCATTTCGCCCCCTCCCTACTAATACTGTAAACAAAGATAAAGAATAAACCAAAATAATATAAAATTATTTGAAAGACCAAAATTCAGTAACACGCAATTTAAATTCGTTTATCGATGCACTTACGTTAAAATAAATGGCTGCATAATTTCTATTACAAGATGTGTAGTTGTCCATTGAATTGAGCAGGTATTTATTTAAAACCAAACGAAATTGAAACTTTACAGGTATATCCGTATAATTTATGTAATATGAATAAAGAATTTGCTACATTATTTTCAACTAATTCAATTGTACTCATGTAAATATGTCTTAGATCAGTTTATTTGGGCTTTGAATATACGAGAAACTCTCTGCTTAGTTGAATTGTCTACTACTTTATAACTTATTTCCCGCTTCACCTCAAGTGGACGCACACTCGAAGCCGAGCCCTCCTTCCTTGGCGGGACGTGGGCAGCGGCGCCCTCCCGCAATTCCTCTAATCGGCACCATAAACCAGCCGCCCCCGCCCCCTGCTTTCCCCCGAATGTCTCACCCGCGCTGGCCGGCGCGTGCCCAGCCATAATGACCGCCGCGGGCCAGCCGCCCCGCCGCTCATCTCGTTACCGCCCGGCGGGCGTTGGGGACAGGCCACAGCGGAGGCCCAGGCGGAGGCGGTAGAGGAGGTCATAGGGGTGGAAGCTGTGTTGGGGGCGATGGTGGGAGCGGCGTTGGTTGCACAAATCTGGGCAACGAAGGTAAAAAACTCACTATTGTCATTATCAGAGGGCAGGTTGTCCACCGTTGGTTTACATACCTACCAGCCACTTGCGCAAGATACGTTGCCTAGACAGAGATGCCATTTGTATATCTTTGTTGTATTAGATTTCTCGTAACACTTGCAGAAAGTGGTCATCTCAGACCCTGCTAGAGGTCCTAGAAGTTTGTTAGGTTATGAAGCACTCTGCTCAAGGGTTTTGTACATTTCCCATCCAGAAGAGAGGTGAGTGGTGGTGGCAGTGGTGGTGACGGTAGAAGATTCGCTGTGGGCAGGACATAGTAGTGGCGGGGGGCGGTTGACGACGGCGAGGGCGGCGGTGCGTGTGAGGCCCCCTGGCGAGACGCCACCCACTGGCTTTGTTTCCGCCACGCGGCGACTCGACGTCAGCGTCCCTTTTCGCCATCCGTCCTCTCGTTTCGCACAATCGCCCTCTTTTTTTGCTCTCCCTCCCTGGCGAGCCTCGGACCACTAACCCTTTACCGCTGGGTGCGGGGTTCAAATCCTGGTGGTGGACCAAGCGGTGACCAAGCGGGGACCAAATAGTGACCCAGTGGGACCAAGTGGGTTCGTGACAGATTTTTTAGGGAGTTCTCCTATTTCTTCTACTCCTCCAATATTCATCTAGTATCTTATCTTTACACCTGTACTTGTCAAAATCATTCTTTTAGGGCATGGCTATTAGGATTAGGCACTGATAATAATAAAGAATTCTTTCTCCTTCTTTCGGTATACGAAACGAGCTCTCGGCGGGTTTACTCGGGGTTCTCCTGTTATCCCTGCCCCTCATTCAACACTTGGTCGTTCACATAGCTGCGTTGCCAATAACCTCTTCATCATTGTCGCTATGATCTATTTATTAGGTCACACATGGGCCTCAACGGGCTATATAATAAAATAGTCCTAAACCTAGATTAAAAATGAAAAATACTGTTCAAATTCATCTAGGATTTCGTAGACTCTTCCGGCCGGAGTTCGTAGGATCGAGGTTATCCGGGACGAGCCGCATCTCTGGTGGCTGACGCTTCCACTAACATGTGGCCGTCCTTAGAGCTCTGCCGATACATCATTAACCAGACGCGGCTCGCCCTGAATGGCCTAGATCATAAAAATCCCATCGTGAATTTTTTGAGGAAGACTATACATTATTTCGCGCGTCAGAGATTCAGTTCAGCCTGATATTACGTTGCTTGAGAATCTTTCACATGATGTGAATCTACAACATGGGACAGCTGACTTTATTTCCCTTCCGAAGGAAGGCGTATGAATGCTCTTTTGACCCTGAGAAATGCACGCCTTCGATCGTGTTTGAACCGGTGAACTTAGGTACAACCTCAGTTATGATGTGCCACCGTTATACCACCGAAGCCATGTAGATATTAAAGTATAATCAATTCTCCATTCCTGGGCTGGTTACCAATGATTTCAATATTCCACATTAAGAAATAACTTTTCCCGAACGCAAACCTTCTCTGCCAGTCCTTCCCGTCAGCCCCCATCCGATCAAACATTGCGTAGAGCGTGAGCCGATTAGCGCAGCCTTCCTCCCCGGCCGCTTGTGGGCGCTGGCGTCGCCTAGGAGCGTGCGCCCCCCCCCCCCCCCCCGCCGGGCCGCCGCCCCGCGGCATCCGCCCGCCGCCCATCGCCCGCCGCCCATCGCCCACCGCCCGCGGAAGCTGCGTGTGACCCACATCCCCAGGGGCGGTCGCGCTCCCGCCGCCGCCGCCGCCGCCGCCGCCGCGGGCGCCCTCCGCTGCCGCCCCTGCAACGCGCGCCGCGTGACTCACCAGCGCTCAATGGACCCTCCCTGCCACGCAGCCTCCCTCGCCCCCCGCCCGCACCGGCACGGGAGCCGCCGGCTGCTGCTGCTGCTGCTGCTGCTGCGCGTTGCACTTGTGTTTTGCTGCTTCAAAATTGATTTTTTTGCGTTATTTATCGGTGCCTTTATTAATACACTCATCAGGGTCGCGGATTTTTTATTAATATCTTCATTAGTGACCTCACTAACAAGTTCACCGTTGTCGTCCTCACCATTATCCTCATCTTTACCATTGTCCTCATTATCCTCACTGTTGTGCTCAACGTTGTCCTCGCGGTTGTCCTCGCGGTTGTCCTCGCGGTTGTCCTCGCGGTTGTCCTCACCGTTGTCCTCGCCGTTGTCCTCGCCGTTGTCCTCGCCGTTGTCCTCGCCGTTGTCCTCGCCGTTGTCCTCGCCGTTGTCCTCGCCGTTGTCCTCGCAGTTGTCCTCGCAGTTGTCCTCGCCGTTGTCCTCGCCGTTGTCCTCGCCGTTGTCCTCGCCGTTGTCCTCGCCGTTGTCCTCGCCGTTGTCTTCACCGTTGTCTTCACCGTTGTCACTTCCACGGTCCTCACCATTATCATATCCACGGTCCTCACCATCGTTCATCGTTGTCCTCATCATTCTCTTCACCATTGTCCTCATCATTCTCTTCACCATTGTCCTCATCATTCTCTTCACCATTGTCATCACCAGTATTTTCACAAGCGTGCACATGATTGTCCCCGCCGTTTCTCTCGCCAGCGTCCTCACCAGTAATCTCACCAATGACTTCACCACTAACCTCACCAGAGTCCTCACCAATGTCACCGTCGCCTCAGCTTGTCCTCGTTCAAGTAACCCGTTCAGGCGAGGGAGCTGCTTGCTGCTGTGGCTGTCGCTACAACACGAATTTCCACTTCTACGGTTTTTTGCAATTCTTGCAAGTATATTTACGAGTGATCAATACACTTCCCCGGGGATATCAATTTTTGGATTAATATCTTTGTTAGTTTTCTCAACAATCTCCTCTCAGTTTTCCCAACAATGTCCTCTCTGTCCTCTCTGTTCTCACGTGTGATCTCACGTTTGTCCTCGGCTCTGTCCCCATCATTGTTCTAATCAGTGTCGACGCCACATCCTTCTTCTGCGAGAGGGAGCTGTTTGCTGTTATGGCTGACGCTACGAAAGCCAATTGGCACCTCCGTTTTTCTCTTCAAATGTATCCTTTTAATCCTATTCAGTGTATCTAAATTTATCATCAATATAAACGACTATTACTATCTTTATTAGTATTTTCTCCGTTGGGTCAGTATTGTTATCACTGTATTGATCCGTTATATTTCCAGTGTCTTAAGCTATTCTGGTTTTTAATTTACCAAAATTATTATATGAATTGAAAATTAATCTGCTCAAAAATATTCTGCATTCCTTTCTTTTGTTTGAGTAGACGTCGGTATTCGCGTGAGTGAAGAAATGGTCATGAACTTTTATGCTTTAATTACTCTACAATACAAACGATTCTCAGAAATATCGTTTTAGTTGACTGATGCATATAACTGCTCTATTGAACATAAATTGATATCCTCAGACGTTATTATCTCGAATATGGTTTTGAATGTTTTTTAAGTTGTGTTAATGTTCCGTCTACAAAGTTAATATCCGTATGGATATGTTGTATTTGATTTTATTCATAATATATTATTTATTCTGGGTGTCATTTTGTGAAAAAAGTTGTGAAGCACGTTTTATGATCATGTGTTTTAAACGTGACTAGTTTCATTGAGTGTATTTAATATCATTTTAGTCATTTCAATTTTATGGGTTGGGATCTAACCTTTCATGTATTTTGTATTTGAACTTCACTTCTACCTTTTTATATCTTTTTCTTCGTCCTTCTCTTCACTTGGCTGCAAAGCGTCATCTTACTCATGTATTGAAATCTGTTTACAGGTCTGTATGATACGGAACCTCTATTAGAGGGAGAACATCTATTAGAGGGAATAGTTATACCTACTTTCACAAACAAATGAAAATATGTGTTTTCATTGAGTAGGTTAGTTTTAATCCTATAAACATCTCATTTATCTCCACTATAGCATGTTGATTTCTCTTTTTTGACCGATGTTTACACTTTCGTCGGCCAATATTGTGAGCCAATATTATGTAGCCTGCTACAGACCTTTGCAATTTTCTATATATTTCAACTGATTTTACTTTCTTGCGTACTATTTGGGTAGTGTAGCAAAATTTGTGTAATGTGTGACAAGAACATTGAGATATTTCGGCAGAAAAAGTCGTTTTGTCAGTTCCTGATGCCGAATAAGTGAATAACTCTTATTTCTTATTTAAGTAGTAAACCAGCCAGCCGCCTGTCCTCGTGTCCGCCTAGAAGTCTCTACCTGTCCGCCGGCCCGACATCACTAGCCGCTAAATGTTTAGTAGGATTTTCACCAGAATTGATTTTACCCTATCGATCCGGCTGATGTTTCCGGTCCTTGAATTTAAATGAATGTATTGATTTTACAAGCCCCAACGACATTTTCAACATTTTGTCAAAAATGGTGTCAATTTTTTAAATTTAATTGTTTTTTTCAGATAAACAAGTGTGCTAGTGTTTGATTTTCCTCGAATTCTCTAAATTATTAAAAATTCCAAACGTTAAACGTTTTTTATGCGCCTTCCTACAACTACAACACCGAAGATACATGACTACATAATGATCTCTATTATTCAAAATTTGATTTTTAAATGATGTAGAGTACAATTTTCTCAAAAATATAAGTGATTTCGCGTAATTTTGCTTGAATAAATGAAATTTTAATAACAAGATATACAGAAAAACGTCTTTATTTTTTTAAGAGCGCGACACTAATAAAGATATCTTAGGTCCGTCTTTCGTTGAACCCTCTGAATTTTCAAAAATTGAAATGTTACAAATATTGAGAGAAAGTATGTGCTGCTAAGCACAACTAGTTTCCTGTTCTTTTGTGATAATGGCGGTACGTGTTTCCCAAGTCCGCAAATCTACTCTCGTTACCTAGTGTTCCCCGAACAAAAGAGATTTCGCGAATTCCACTCCGTAAAACACTCGTGCACAGTTCCGAGAAAATAAAGGAGCAGGATACGGAACTCCCACTTCACGGGTGAGCAGCATTCCGAGAACTGGAGTTCGATGCCAGGCTATTGGTCGGAAGTTCAAGTGAACACTAGAAGCGTCATCGAAGTAGTTACCCTTTGAAAATCTGTTTATCAGGATATTTTGAGTGTGATAAAAAGGCGAAGTTTGAAATAAAAATTCATATTTAGTACAATATGAAAAAATATATTTGTGGCTGTTACTTTAATAAAATATTCTTCATATCAAATAATTCAATGTGGGATCAAATATAGTTTTAACTATATTCTGAACATATTGGAAAAACAAGAAAAAAATCTATGCCGAAATTGAAGGCCCTTAAAGACAAGAGAGAGTTCCACGTCCAATTTAATATTATCTCAATTCAAAATTCGTACTCCCACAAAACAATAGGGTTGCCACGACCCCGTGCAATGACAGTAAAACCTAACCAAGGTGTTGAAACAATGATTCAGAAGGCATTGTTTTGGAAAGTGTTATCTTTGTATAATATTGTGTGGTATGAAACGCCAATAGATGCGGCTATAAACGTTTTAACAACTATGATATTCGCAATGAAATCTCGTTAATTATAATGTATTAATGATCATGCAGAGGTGATGTGTTGCTTTATATAATAATGTATGCAAAATTGATCGCATTACGCGAAGAATTTTAGTTTTAACCCGGAGCATGAAGTGTACCCGGGGTCTCCGGATGAAACCCGGAGAGGTGGCAGCCCTACTTTGCAAAGGCGGTGCTCCATCTGTCGCCCAGCAGTGGCGGGGGCGCCGGGGGCGGGGGTGGCGGCGGCGGCGGCGGCTCCCTTTGGAGGGTTGGGGGGCCCGCGGCTGCCCCCCTCTGATCGGCGGGGCCCCGCAGCGCCGCGGTTCCCCGCCCGACCCACCGCCCCCCCCCCACGCCGGCCCTAATCCGCCGACCCTTTTATATGAAACTCGGCGCGAGATGGGGTGTACCCCAAGGGCCGAGGGTGAGGCCAGGGCGTGGGTACGGCTCTCTGCCGCGTCGCTCGCGACCCCCCCTCACTCTCCCCCTCCCCCATTCATCCCCCTCTCAGCGCCCTCTACGCCTTTCGCGTCCTGTGTCCTCTCCGGCGACGCGCTGGGGGTTAGCGAGTGAAATCGAAACCCTGAAGAGAATGCTACTGTCGGGCTGCGCGCCGGCTTTTGATGTCTCTCTTGCAGCGAGGAGGTTTGTGTGTTTAAGCGGGCTCTTGTTGGCAATGTTGGCTGACAAATTTTTATGTATTGGTGTCCAAACAATGGCCCCGGTGCCGTATTGATGTAGTCGGGGCCGAGGCGCTGGTGTCGAGAGGCGTGCAAAAACAGAGTTACCTGCGGAGGGAAACGATACGCAGTTGGTGCATGAAAGTTACGTTTCTGCTGGAACAAAGGGGATTGGAAAACTAAATCGTTTCTACAAATACAATGTTTTATTCCGTTTCAAAGTGTATTTCAGCACTAGTGCCCATTATACAAATATTTCTTTCAGAAATAAGGAGGCTATTCATGATCAGACGATTCGAGCAAAATATTATTTGAAAAATTGGTTATCATTAAGTGAAAATAAATACTAAATTTGAGGGAGTATCAAAAACCATTGGTAATTTTTGATTTTTACCGATTGAGTTGGAAGAACATGATGATGAAGTTTTTTTCATTTATTTAAATCAAGTCGCACTTTAACAGCTAGATCACCAGCGACGTCTTATTTATAATATATTATGCAAAGAAACATCTACAAATTTTATGACAGTACTACACTGCTGTCATATTATCTTTTCAAAAATTGGATAATCTTGTTGCTTGGTATATTGACAGTCATACACTTAATTTTGTAGATTGACTTGATCTCTAACAATTTTAAATTTTGGACACTCGATAATAAAAACGTATAAAATGTTTCATTTCCAAGATTCAACGGGAAGATGAAATGATGTTCAGGAAATGAAACAGAACTATTCCAATGATATTTACTTGGCTATCCGGGTGACGCCGCGTCCATGGCGAAGGTGCCGACGTTTCGGTCGCCATTCTGCGACCTTCCTCAGGGCGTAATGCCGAGAATTTTCTCAAATTGAAAACAGAATTTTTTTTGACTTTCAGAAGCAGCTGTCTGTATATTTTAGCAGACTAAGTTCCAAAACAAACGTTGTAATCGTAATACTTACAAGTTCTCAATAAAAGTGCAATAATTTCGCATTTTTTAATGCAGTATATTGTTTATCACATGTATTTAAAAACCCACCTTTATGACCACATTCTAGGATTCCATCACTAACACTATTTTCAGTATCATTACCATAACTAACACTATGGCATTCACCATGGTTATGGCCGACACCATCACCATGACCACCACTACTACTAGGGCAATAATCACAACTTGCGCCATTTCCTTCAACGTGGCCTTCCGCTCGCCTTCTCAGTCACAGGACGGAACGCGTATCCCATGGCAGGTGAACGCGTTGAGGTGATGACTAACCGTGACACCAGGCACGGGAGCGGCGACACAGCCTACCAACAGCTGCCTGTCGAGTGAATAGAGTCGCGAGGAAGCGAAGCAGAAACAGTGGCAACTCAGGTGGCAGGTTTTAGGGCAAACATTCGCAGGAAGGAAATAACGTGATGGTTTTATTTTTGTAACTTCCCAAACATTCGAGTACAGTTTAGTAGTTAACCGCGTCTTAGAGACTCGCAAGTCTTTACGTAGAAATAGTTTTTTTGAAATTTCATTTAAGTAGAAATTATGTAATATTTTCATAATATATTCACGTGGTTTTAAATAAAAGCGTGATACTTTACGGCGAACGATTTCACAACGGAAATAGCCTTTTCAGTTATCTTTCATGTGAAGATGAAATGTCATGTTTTTATTGACCTTAATTATATAACCCTCAAGTTCGTTAGGAGAATATCAATTTTGGAGAAAATCGGCTGAACGGTTGAGGCGCTAGCATTGACCACAAACGGATAGATTTGCCCTAAATCGATCGGTACCTACCAAGAACCTATAAAACATGGATTCTGGCTCCACCATGTGTTAAAGTATTTTTTTTGTTGTTGCACTTAGCAAGTGTATTTATCCACTCTTTCGTTAGTAGGCTCTAGCAATAAGAATTTTCTTCCGAAAATTCGTCGTTTTCCAGCACACGATTACATAAGGGCATAAGGGCTAAAAAACATTTTTAGCAATATAAGCATTTGTATACGTTTGTTGAAAAAACTTGCTTATGTTTCGCGAACGAAATAATCGTTCTTTTGAGGATCCTCATTGACTTTTTTCTTTTTGAACCCACTTGTTAAAAAAGAATTGGATCTTGAGGTGCAAACAAAACGAATCATTTTAAACATTCAATATTAATATACTAGAAATAACGCACTCTAATAATAAACTAAAATTCTAAAAAAACAACAAAATAACTAACGAAAATTTCTGTACTGATAATACATTACATTACATACCTATATTAACATCAACTGGTTCTACCTGCAGCCCTTTATGTAACCGGGAAGCAATTTTAGGAAGACCCTGAAAGGATAACAGGTGAAATACTGTGCTATTTGTGATTGTTGTCACTGGTTGCTACGACCCACAGAAGAATCAAATTTAGTTTCTCTGATATTTGTTTCTGTCGTTTAGATACACTGTATTCATGGAATTCAACAGCTTGTGTGTCGATGATTAGGTTCACTGTCCCAGAAATCGTATGGACGTGCAAGCAGGTTGTCGATACGGGCATCTTTCAGTCCTCTGCCTAGGAATCTGGGATCTAGGTCTTATATCTTCAGGGTTGTACTTTTCTGTTGATTGTATTTTTATTATATTTTATATCATTTCCTCAGTTATTTGTTTATACAAAATAATTTTGTACTGTGACAAAGGTTATTCGTAATAATCGGTATTTTTGTGTAATTGGCAGTGGATTTAGTACCTCTACAGCTTTAGCTTCTATAGCTTTTTTACTAATAACCAGTGTTGTACATCGCTAGCGTTCGTTTCACACACTTACCCTTTCAAGCATTACTCTACCACACATGCCGGGAAACAGGTCGGAAACTTACAGCTTGTTCTAGCTGGGGCGGTGCCCAGCTGGAGGGAGATACCTGGTTGAGAAAACCCACAAGTCGCCGGGTAGGTCGGCACCAGATCTCACCGTCCAGCGGAGAAAGATCACCGCTACCTCCCGAGGAAAACGTGCACTCAACTTACGGGACCAATGACCTTAGCTCTTGCTGCACACGGAATCGCTAATCAATCAATCAAAATAAAGAATGCGACTGCCTGGGCGTCGCGCGGCATCGACTTCCTGACCAAACATGCAAGAGCTATTGTTGACCTCCATCACACTAATTGAGAAACCGAATGGCACGCAGCAAAAATTACCGAATTGTACCACCTGATGTCGTTCATATAACACCACATTTTATAGCGACCAGGTCGGGTTTTAATTTTTTATGCCTACGGTGACGTAGTATCCGAATACTCTTCTTTGGCAACATATCCTTAATCCATAAGTAATAATAAGAAAAAGTACTAGCATCTTGCTTTAGAACATCAAAATTTATGATACTGTCTCACTGACGCAAGAAAGTATGTTATAGATACGTACTTCACTGTTAGCTAGTGACAAGTCTTCCAGCTTCTGATACAGGTGATGAACGGTCTGTGAGACCGCGAAGTCGTAAATGTTTTTTTAAAATCGTTTTCCACTACTTAAAATTGGTATTTTAATAGAAAATGTGTTGTTACACTAAAATTATCCATTAATATAAAATGTGAAATGAGTCAGATTCAGATTTATACAGTAAAAAAAACAGTAAAAATTGTATGTGACGTAGGGGAAAAAGATTATCTGCGCACATTTTCTTGAGTTCCAGAATCTCTTTCCGTCATTTTTACTATAAACAGTTGAAAGATGAGTAAAAGTTTAACATAAATAAATAAAATAAATAAATAAATGAATTTTAAAAATAAATTTTAAAAATCGTAAGATTAGCAATATTTGAAAAATATTCATTTTCGTTTCTGAGTTATAGAAAACTTATTTGCATCATTACATCGAGTCATTAACTTTTTTCGTGAAGACTCTTTTACAACTATTTGTGACGGGCTTTCCTTAGAAGTACCCACCTCTTGCCGAAACCGATGTATTCATCTCACTTTCTCATTTTCCTTCACCTCTGCTGCTGTTTCTTGTAATATTTCTATTTTCCTTTTACTATATCACCTCGTTGATTAAGCATTTCCTCTTCGTAATTCGTATCGTGTTCACTTTCAACGGCTCGCACTACTCGGTTTTCTGCGAGCGGACGCTCACTATTCCCCGAATAGAGAGTGTGTGGGCCCCACACATTCGGTATTCGGTGTGTGGCGCCACCTTTGGATTCGAAAAATAACTATCTATGAAGCACCATTGTTTCGTTAGCGCAATAATTCTTAATATAATCGTAGTTTTATATCGTAAAAATAGCTGAAATTCACCACTGATTCCTTGGCGCGATAGTTTAGCACGTAACCAAGTAACGGTTAATATTATCACTGGGTTCTGCACATCACCGTAAAGGGATGATACAGTGTTTTGTATCGTAAAAATCCATGGCTCAGCACGTCACAATATCAGCGATAATACAAAATTTTATATAGAAAAAAAATTATCTGAGAAGCGCCACTGTTTCTTTTGCGCGATAGCTTACCATATTACAAATTAAGGGTTAATATAACCAATACTGGGCTCAGCACGTCATCATATACAGAATTGTATGTATAAAAAAACTATCTGAGAAGCGCCACTGCTTCCTTGGCGCTATAGCTTAGCACATTACAAATTATAACCAACATTGGGCTCAGCACGTCATCATAGAAGGGATAATACAGAATTGTATGTATAAAAAAACTATCTGAGAAGCGCTACTGCATCCATGGCGCGATATAGCTTAGCACATTGCAAATTATTATCAACACTGGGCTCAGCACGTCATCATATAAGGGATAATACAAAATTGTATGTATAAAGAAACTATCTGAGAAGCGCCACTGCTTCCATGGCGCGATATAGCTTAGCACATTACAAATTATTACCAACACTGGGCTCAGCACGTCATCATATAAGGGATAATATATAAAGTTCTTTTATCGTAATCATAACTATCCGAGAAGCGCCGCTGCTTCCTTCTTCCCGGCAGCGCGCAACCCGAGCGGCGCTGGGAGCGGGTCTGGGGGTTTAATCTGGAGCAAGCCGCCCAGATGCGCGGGCCCCTCATCTCCATGCACGCGTGCCCCCTCGCCTGCGACGCGCCCTTCCACGTCGGCGGTAGGGCATGGGGAGGGGGCTGATTGAGGGGCCGCGAGGGCCGCCCTTCGCGGCCGCCGAGGGGGCGTCGGCGGTCCCCCGCTGCCCCCCCCCCCGCAGCCCAGCGTGCGGCCTCTGATTCTTCTTCTTCTTCTGTGCTTTCGCCCGCCGCTGGCTGCGTGTGGCGAGTCGGCGCTCGACAGCGTTGGCGACTTGGAGGGGGGGTGGATGAGAGCTCTTTCTACCGTTCTACCACTACTTCTTCTTCTTCTTCTTCTTCTTCTTCTTCTTCTTCTTCTCCTTTTTATTTTCTTATTCTTCTTTTTCTTTTTTCTTCTTCCTTTTTTCTCTCCTTTTTTTTCTTTTTCTTCTGTTTCAGTTTCTTCTTCTTCTTCTTCTTCTTCTTCTTCTTCTTCTTCTTCTTCTTCTCTTATTTCTATTACCTTCTCATCTTTTCCTGCGTCACCTCATCCATTTTGTTAGCTTCTTATTTATCTTCGTCTGCGTGTTAGTGTTTACGTCTTCATCTGCCCATTCTTCGTTTGTTACCTTTTTATCATTTTTTATTATTCCTCGTTGGCTGCTTTTTGATATTATTCGTATTCTTCATTGCCTGTATCTTCTTAAGTATTGTTTTCTACTTCTTAGTGTAATATTACTTGTTCATTTCTTCTCTGCCGTCTGCTTATTGTCTGTTGCCTTCTTCTTATACTTCTTCTCGTTTTCATGTTTCTTCTCTCTCACTTAGCTTTCTTTCCTTTGCCTGGTTCTTCTTATTCATTCACTTTTTTCGTTTTCTTCATTTGCACTTCAAGTGCTTCTTCCCCTCACTTGTTTCTTCTCATTCTTTTGCTTCATCTTCCGTGCGTGTCTTTCTCGTGCTTGTTCTTTGTGTGTTTATTATACGTCATCGCCGTGGTCTTTTTCCTGCGTGTTATGAGTACACGTCCGAAAGCATTGTATAATCCTGTACCACATCACTGCCGGATGATAGTACTTTGTGACGTGTGCCGAATTCTCAAAAGATTGCATTTCTTTTTCATACATTGGTGACTTAGAGATAAGATATTTTATGTGTTAGTAACAGATGAATTGCGAAGCGACGTTGCCGGGATATGCCTTCTTTCTGGTCAGTTTAGTTGCACAGGTTCGTCTATTAGTTGCGAAGTTGAAATATAGCTTGAAGCTGGTGGAAGGTTAGCTGAAGCCATCTTCCACTGAACTATAAAAAATCGTTTGAGGAACGGTTTATACATACTATTTTGGATTCATATATTAAGTTGGAAAGGGAATTGTAAAAGGCGGGTGTAATATTGTTAATTATGAATCAGTAATATTTATATTCTCTTGACACGTGGCTGGAATTCTATAAAAGAAACGTTCAACACTCACCGTTTTCTGTTATTTAAATTGAACTGCATCACTACTAAATATTGTTTCGTCTTGTGACTCAAGAACTCCTGTGGCTGGAATGAATTTCAACATACCTTTACTAGATTACAATGTAAACATCTGAAGATGTTTAAGGACTTTTTTGTCCTCGTTACAATATCAATCCAACCAACTTATCCTCATGTCAATTTGCAAGTGACAATTGGTAATTTACATTATGGTTTAATCTTGAAAAGATATTTAGAACTACCGCTTTTACGAATTATAAAGCATTTAAATTAGTGACAAAATATAATCATTTCCAAATATTTTTGTATGCATTTCTTTTCGATAATGGGAATTTTGTAACAATAAATATAATGTATTTGAAGCTTGAAATCATAGATATTGGGAACAAATATTTATTTTCTGTAAATATGTAATATTTCTTTACTGTTCCAAAACATGTGCTGTGGGTTTGAAAATAAAATTTAATTCAGATCAATGTATTACATTTGTTTTCTATACATTTTTATGTGTAGAAATAAATATTGATTACGAATTTTAATTATAAATTGTTTCAATCTTAATGTTTTATCACAGATGTTTGTTGTGTTCAAGACATTTGTCAAAAAATAACTATAAATATGCAATAAAAATCAATATAAAACACAAAAATAATCATGTTACATGTAAACTTATAAGTGTGGAATGTATTTAAATATGTATGCATAGAACATTGTAAAGCATAGGAAATTTCCCGTTCGCCATGCATTTATATTACTTTGTAAACACGTGCTGCAGCAATATTTTTAAAAATATCCATCGTGTACAAAATAGCACAAAATATTATGTAAATCGTGTTTGTTCCACTTGCGCAGGCGACATTGGTTTGTGCATTAGATATCACGAATATTAAACGAGATCTGCACCCTGGTGATATGGCAGTGAAGAAGACGTTTGCTATTCATTCATTCGTTTTGCACGACAGCGACTGTGTGCGGCGACCGTGTTTGGTTACCCTCGCCATTCTACGGCCTATTACGATTTGCTTTTGAATACCCCTCCCCACCCGTCCCCACACGGTAAATGAGACGCCCGAAACCGGTCCGCGCGCGTGGGGTCACACCACGCAAGCCCCACGACCAGCGGACTTGTGCAGCCCGGATAGGATGTGGAGATTCGCGTACTCGATGCAGGATGTAACTGAAAACAAGAATTAGATTATAATTAATTATATTATCAGTAAAACCAATCAATCACAATTTAGAAACTATAATTCTTTTGATTGATTGATGATTGCGGGCGCGTCAACTGCTAATAGCATAACCACATTTCCTCGGGAGATGGTGGTGAAATTCTTTCGATAACAGGTGAGGTCCGGCACCAACCTATCGTCGGCTAGAAGGATTTTCCCCAACCAGGTATTTATACTGCGATTTTCGTAACTCTGCCCCTGGCAAGTGTCAGCTGTTGACAGTTTCATTCAATCGGGAGCTTGAAAATCACCATGGTGCCGTCACTGAGGTGACGTTCTAGCTCCCGATTTGATGTAACCGTCAACAGCTGACACCTGCCAGGGGCAGAAATCGCAGTATAGGATCCTAACAGAAATATTATTGTTGTGATTCACCTAGATTTTTCATAAAAATCTAATGTTTTATTGATTTTAAAATGTAGAAAGCAGTATTTATTTTCTGAATGATAATACATAGAAGATATGAAGAGCTCCGAAGAGAAGAGATATTATACATGAAATTGTAATGAGACTTCGACAATTAATTAATTATAAGTCAGGGTGTTGAATATCGACTCTTAACATATAGTGACACAGTTCTTCTACAACATAATATTGCTGACACAAATGTACAGGATCTCTTGAATGAAAGTATCCATTGGGTTAATTAGGACAGGATTGTACCTTACACATAGCCTGATAGAAAAATGTGAGAATGATATCTCTACATATTAATTGCGTTGATCAAATATTCAAGTCTATTTTAAAACTTCTAAATGCAATTATTTTGTGAAAAGAGTGATTTGTGAGAGGTAAAATCAAGTGTTGTTACAGTGTGCGAAATCAATAGGCGTAACGAGATAATGCCAGTACGCATGCGTGGATTTCTAATGACGAGATCAACGGAGAAATCACATATCATCACGTGTCGATTTATGTACCAATTGTATTCTCTCTGACTTCGTTTACAAGTTACCGTTATGACCTCCGTTCGCAAGTCGTGAAATTAGTTTTAATGAAGAAAATGGAGACACGTGCACCTGATTTTATTATTGGTAAACATTGTGTTTATAAACTTAATTAATAATATCAATCTCAGAAATATGAGTTATTTACAAACTTTCTACAGTCAACTTACTTTCCCTAACATTAATATTATAATTGATGTACCTCTTGGAGATCACTTTCAATGATTGTTTTCAAAGTTTTCACATTATTGTTAGAATAAAGTTATCTTACATTCTCCAATTAGATTTACCTGCAAAATACGCGTTTTATTCTTCCTTTCATAAATAATTAATCATAATTTTTAATTCAAATTGTGTTGTAACGCTACAAGTATTATTTAACAACCTATCATTTCCTCGGTTAAAGAATAATTTCAATGTTGCAAAAATAAAAATGTCGTAGAGATATTTACGTGGTTATACAATGCCATTTCTCATTTCTGGTTTGCCGCCACTCGGAAACGACCAGCCTAGCCCAACGGCCGTCAAAACGAAACACCGCCCACCGCCGCCTCGAAGGGCTCTCGGTTTCAAATCGCATAATCCTCAAGAAAAGCGAAGAAAGGCAGGCCAGAGTTCAAGAGGGGGGAAAACTTGTTTTCTCCTTCTTCTTCCTCCGCGGAACGCGATGACCGCCGGGATATCCGAGCACACACCGGCTGCCCGCCCAGAGGTTTCCACTCGAAAGGAACCTATCAATCAGCCCTCGAAGGATTCCGAACATTTGGCCCCGCGAGAGGAGGAGCGCACCTCGGCGGGCGCGCACGGACCACCGTCAAGACCCGCGCGGACGGACGGACAGATGGACGTCGTGACAGACGAGGGGGGAGGGCGGGGTGCTGCGCACGTGCCGGGGCGCGTTGTTCGTTTCCGGAGGGGGAGGAGGGAGGGGGGTCGGGGGGCTGTATATCTGACGAGCGCGGCGGTCGTGAGGTTAAAGAGACGTTGTAAAAACCTCGGGGCTCTGCCCGCCGCCGCGCGGGCCGCGGTCGTCCGCTTTACGGCGGGGGGGGGAGGGGGGCCGGTGGAGGCCTGCGGGGGCTATAAACCCCCCCGAGAGCACAATGAGCGGAGGGGGCCGCGGGCAGGCCGTGCCGGCTGCGCCGCCGCCGCCGTCGCCGCCTCCGGACGCGAGGAGACGCCTTGTGGTACGCCTGGGTGCGGGAGGCCGTGGCGGGGCCGGTGGAGAGTGCGGTGGTGGCGGTGGCCAGAGCGGAGACCGCGGTGGTGGTGGTGTCGTAGTGAAGGTCCTAGTCACTGGTGGATCCAGGCAGGGGGGCATGGGGGCCATGGCTCCTTCACAAAAGACCTAGAGAAAACTTTTATTTCCTTTTTTATTTGCCAGCATTTATTTAAATATTTATTTGTTAGAATTATGAAATTATTTAAAAAAATAATATTGTATAGTTTCATATATGCACTACCAAAATATAAAAAAAACAAATATGTTTATTATTTTAAAAAAATCTATAATAGCCTCAACCCCAAATTGATGGGCCTCAACCCCAAATTGATGGGCTGGACCCTAGTGGTAGCAATAGTGCGGTCAATGGAAGCAGAGCTCGGTACGGCAGGAGAAATGCGGAATTCCAATTAGTTGAGACGTGAAAATACGGAAGTCGGTGGCTGTAGTGGGATGTGGCCGGGGAGGGGGGGTTGTAGTCGAAAAGGAAAACGGGGACGGAGATTGTTGGGTTGGTGGGAGCGTGAGTCGGCGGTGCAGGGGGGAGGCGTTGCAAAGGGCGAGCGGGGATAATGGCTGCGGCGAGGAGGAGAGGAGGCGGAGAAGAGCGAAGGGACGGTTTTGTTGCATGGGTGGGGGTTGGGGCTCGGCGATGGACGTAGGCGTAGTACTGGGGGGGTGGGGGGGGCGGATATTGTAGCTCTGGCAGGAGCGGAATCGGAAGCTCACACGAAACGAAAGTACCGTAAGCTGAAGAGGGCGGAGGAGGCACGAGGAATGCCAGGGGCGGGTATGCTGTCGGAAAGAAGATGGGACATACGATTGGGTAGATTAAATTACATTGAAGTGGTTAGTTAATAAGACAAAGCCCCCCTTAAGCTGCTTATGTCGTAAGGCAGTAGCTTACTGTAGCCGAATTATAAAAAATAAATTCCCTACTTCGTAGGAATATTCTGAAGGAGAAATAGGACGTAATAGAGGAGGTTTTGACTATGTTCGTATGGATAGTGAGAACTAGGGAAATGAAAGATGCCCTAGAGTGTAGTTCGATGAAGATGCAATGCAGTATGATTCGAAAATGGATGTGACGACAGTTAATTGAATTTATGATCATTTGTTGTTATTTACGATATTTGGAATCAAAACCTAACACATGATTGGATTCATCGATCAAATCGAATCTTAGTAATTCATTAATCTGATATGTATTGGTTCCTAACTTAATTTAAAACAGAGAAAATGTTAGGTTATTTTCATTTGCACCTACGAAAATGATTGAGAATCCAAACTCGATGAAGAGTCTCTGTATCCATGAAAAGTTTCTTTCTCTCGTCGGTCAAGATTAAGGACGGGTATGCTGATAAAAAATATGCAAACATTTCAAGGAAAAATATTACCAAGCTACAGTATACTACTTAGAAAAGTACCAAAGAGGTTAATTAATATTTTGTGAATGATATTTTCATCGATTGTCATGCATTGTCTGGAGGATCCAGTTGATAAGAATCTCGAAAGATTGTATAGATGATAAGATAATATTTATACACTCAGCAGATATTACCTCCAATAGTGCTTTTCCTTACAATCAATGGCTCATGCAGTAAGAATAAAATGTAAAATGAAACGTTTTCATCCAGCACATGCTTTTATCTTAACATCATTACAATGTAGAGTATGATCGGATTAGTTAATAAAGTTGAAGTTAATGAAGGTTTCAAACTGGTGAATCACCACTACCCTCAAAAGTAAGCATTTTATGTATGAATATATTTTTAATAATGCTAGTTGCATTATTAAACAAGGCATGGTTTTGAACTCGCATGACATCAACATTGATATTTCTTACTTTTACTTGTTTAATTGACGGATTATGGATAAGGATGAAAAGTGAGTTGTGATTGGTAAATTGAAGAAATTTTATTTTTTTAAAGTTTGAATCGTATCGAAGTAGTGCAATACAAAATACCTCACTAAAGATCTATGGAGTAATCAATAATCTGCAAAAAGTTACATTAAAATTATGATTATTTATTGCAATTGTCATCATATAAATGTACCCTTGGATGGGTTTTTCTACTAACAAGCAAAAAAATATCGCATACCTAATTAAAAGATAGTTAATGTAAGAAAATACAAATATTTTAGCTGCAACGTAATAGAAACTAAACTTGCTGCATCTAAACAATGAAAATTATTTTTGATTAAACACATTCGAGTGCCCGTTTTGTGGCGAACATTTTTATCTGTAAATCGAGAATATACAAATAAAACATAATTGGTATACCTTTTCAGAAGGATAAAAAAATATTATCTCTTGTTAGCCAAGCTATTTAAATTTTTATTTTTATTTTCATGGAAAGAAAGGCTAGAATTGGATATAAGTGAATTGCAAGAGCTTTCCTTTGACTATGGCGAATTATTTTTTGGTGCATAAGAATATTTTTTTAAATAAAATACAGTCCACGAAATAATAACGCGAAATACTCAAATCTCCGTCAGCTGCTCGCTGATTATCTACGCTGAGGAGATGAAAGCACTCTCCAATGGTTGGTACATATACCGTTATACTTCTTTGTAGGAGAAAAGTTATGAAAGCGCGCCACTGGTTACAATTTTTTCGAGTTCTTTAGTCTATCCCTCAGCCATTCAGGAAGAATTTACTAAGAAAGCGTTAAATTTTTGAGAGTCATTTTCTCTTTTACCATGTCCGTTATCTTCCGTTTTAGTGAACCACAGAAAAGTGCCTTGACCAGCAATAAATCATGTTGCTTCTGGAAAAGTGGTCAAACAAGCAATGTTAGTTTTGTAAGTCGACGTGTTTTGTTTACGTTATATTATTGACCGTAGTAGTTTATAAAAATATGCGAGTTGCTGAAAAACATCATCAAAACAAGCAGGATAAATCATAGAAGTACATTTAAGAATGCACAAAATTTTCTTTTTGAATATATTTAACAGTTAATTCTTAATACATTCTTAAATATGTTTTTATATACTACATACTTCCAAGCATATTAATGAGATATTTTTATATTTAAAATTATCATAATATTAACTCGATCAATTTATCACGTATTTTAAGCAATAATTATTTCTCATTGATCCAAATCTGAGACCACGACTGTATATAAATTACAAGAGTAACAACTAGTTTTTAAGTTGCGTAAATATTGTTTTTTCTAATACAAGATAAAATATAATTTTTCCTTTCAAATAATATTGACAATCCGTTTTTTCATTAATTGAACGTTAGTAAGTGCTTAATTTTCATGTGTTGAGTTTGTATTGGGAAGAATAACAAGCTACGTTACAACAAATCCTGCAATGTTTGCTACTCATAAAAAATAAGATATTTTTATTATTTACGGCAAGTTTTCACAAACTTGAATAACAAAAATGTTAGCGGAATTCCACAAAACACTTTGTGAAAGCAAACACAACGTGGGATCATCTCGATAAAACCACGCGATTTTTCCAAGAAACCCCACGTCTTTGTTTTTGAAACCGCTCTGAGTCTTTTGTTTCGCCTTCCTGGGAAGGACCGTTTGCTGGAAGTTTGCGCTATCTCGCATCGAGTGTGTATGTAGTGTGTGTGTGTCTGTCAGAAGTGTCCTCGCGAACTCTGCACGTGTTCTTTGAGGTGCGCCAGAGATTTTCCGGGAGAAGCCCACCCGGATCGTGGGTCTCGGACGAACAGTCCACTGTTTCAGGGGAGATACGATCTTCTCCCGCAACTTGGACCGTCCCATTGAATCCTCGGACCGTCATCTTGCTATTGTTTATTCAGAGCGCTTCTCCCCTCCCCTCCCCTCCCCCGCTGCCTCCGCTGCCTTTTTATTTTCTTCTTTCCAACAAGTTTTGATCGTGTGACCTGCTCCGGCACCCCATTCCATTTATATTTACTGTCTTTATCGTACTCATCGATGAATTAAATTATTAAATTATATTAAGTGAATAAATACGTACTCTTTATGTATATGATTTAATTACTTACGAGTGTTAAATAAAATTTTACTTTGCTCACCATTTCTAGTCAAATGAACAATAAAGAAAGTATGTATGAAAACAAATACTTGTCTCTTGGTGGTACTGTTGCTGTTGAGTGAGGAACTCCTCTGTATTTTTCTAGTTCATTAACAAAATATTTTGATAAAATAATACCGGTAAGTAAATTATTCCAAGGAAGTTATTTCTAGCACTCCTGTGTCTAAAGAATTCTATTCGCAACTGTAAATGTGTAATTATTATTTGTTATTTATTTTACATATCTTTTCAACTTCTTTCCAGAACTTTGTAGACAATTATTGTGATAGCCTCTGGATTAAACAAGACAAATAAATCTAAGAAATAAAAAGGTGCATTTCTTATTTATTATATTAAAAAAATCAATAACAACTGCTAAAAAAAACTTTGTGTCTGTAAGCGCTTTAGTACACGTTTTTGTTGCTGTTTTCCTTATTATTATTATTATTATTATTATTATTATTATTATTGAATTAGCCACAGAGCAAAATGCTCTATAATGGACTATTATTATTGAGAGTAACTGTAAATATCGTCTTTTAATACTCCACAAATTAATTAACATATTCAGCAAATTCATAACAAACTTAATTAGTTGACAAGTAAGAAATATATACATGTATTTTGTCTGTATTAGGTTTCACGTGCCCTCAAAATCCACTTCGTCTTCTATTGGACACCTTAGAGAACATCGAACGATCTCATTAATTTTATTTGTTTCCATTAATCCACATAATCATTATCCTCCATCTACGAGCATTGAAGTAACAACGGGCTTCACGCAACCAACGAAGCACAATTTACGATTCGAAAGCGACAGGCAACCGGCCTAGACTCCTCACCGTGACCAAAAGCTTTCCACCACGTGAACTATAGCTTATTGCTCTGTGGGCCACAAATATCCCTCATACCTCGCGGAACACAGAAGAACTTTAAAGCCCGCTGGCATCTCTTCCACCCCCACTTCCTCCCCCGGTTCTTCCCACCCCCGCCGTCAACATCATCCCTCACCCCGAACGTCCGGCAGCCAGCAACTTTCTAACCGACCGCACAGTGGTCGAATCCAAGGAAGGGTGGGGCAAAATTGGCTGAAGTTGCGTTTTTGAACGCCTTTTAGTCTTGCAATCTTAAACAAACCTCAAGAACGCCTATTTATTATTAATACTTTTAATCATCGAACAGTATTAGAACAGCATTATAAGAAATCAAACAGTAACTTCGCTGTTATAAACTTGTAGCGCCTATCTTGCCCAGATCAGGAGAATATTTCTGTCATATGGTCTGACACATCTATAATTACTAACATTTTTATTGGTTAACATGGCAATAACTATTAACTATTGTTGCAGAAAGTACATATTGAGTCGTATAGATTCGTTGCACTGGAATATCATTACACTTTTCTTCGGTGAGACATCAGATTCTAAAGGTCGCGTAAGATGGAGACTCTTCAATGCAAATTATTGAATGTGTATACACCCGTTTGCTTTAAACGGGCGATAAAATTGTTAGATGTTTATCTAGAAATCAAAATAGATGTTTCTCAGTTACTCCACTGAAAATACGATGTACTTATGGCCATGGTTTACGTTGGTAAAAATAATTAGTTAATCGTAATAAATCGTTCGTTAATCTTATTGTAAGCAATGTTGAACTCGTATTACGGACGGTATAAATAGTAGAAATAAATTATAATGCATAACATACCGTACTTTATCCTTCATACTTATTTTGCGGATTTGAAGAATTCAATATTACAACAACGAAAACTACGGATGACCGCTCTAGGAAAAGTGTTAAAATTTGAGACAAGTAACATGCATCTTTTAACGGTGCCATTTGCTCATTATAATGGTATTTCCTAATCTACATTTAGCTAGTATATTTATGACTAAACGCTTCCCTGTAGCTACTTAATTCAAAAAGGAAGTAGCTTAGAGCTGTCCAACAAGAAATAAATTACTAATAAATTCCCAACTTCACAAGGGTACTGTGGTGGGGAGTAAAAAAACGCCATACGGTGCTGCAGAGAACTACTACTAATATACACATTTCTTTCTTGCACTCAACGGTAATCGAATCTGAGAGCACCTAATTAAATCCATGACTACGGAATCGTATTCTGGTGCGCGGAACCGAATTCGAGAGCACGGAATTGTGTCTGAGAACACGGAATCAAATCCGAGAGCATGGAATCGAGTCCAAGAGCACGAATCGAATCTGAGAACATGGAATTGAATCAATAAGCACAGAATCGTATCCGTAATCACAGAATCGAATCCTAGAGCATGATAAAATAAGTTCCTTAAGTCCCTTTCATGCTTCTTTTATTTCGCGTTATTAAGTGTATAAAAATTTAAACTATAAAATATGTACCGTAACTGTAAAGTAACCTATATAACAAAAAAATATAGAAATATAAACCATAAAATAATATAAACAGTAAAGAAAATAATCTTGTTGTGTTGGCGATCTTACTCGTCATTTGGCCCACTGTGCGTCACACAATTCAATCGCCGCTCGCTCTCTTTTGTCCTCGTCCTCCGTCTGCAGCGGGTGGCTCTCGACGCAATATCGTCTTGCACTCAACGGTTAAAGGCGGTTTTTGAATGGCCGGGGCTGAGGGGGACGCGCCTGCCCTCCCCCCTCCCCCTCCCCCGATCATTTTGCGGTTGTAAACGGCCTGCCGCCTCCTCTTTTGAGTTGAGGAGGTGGCAACTATTTGCATGTTCTTGAACGGCCTTTGATGTTGGAGAGTGCAAGTCGAAAATAAATACGGCTTTCGGTTGTCGAGTGGCATGAATTTTGGATGTTGGTTATAAGGACGCGATGTTTGTGTCGGTACGTTGTGTGTGACGCATCGGAGGCAGAATGGATTGAGTGGTGTACAGGATATTTTAGGTCCATTTTGAACTTGTTTAGAACTTATTTTGTAGAAAATTAAGGTTCAACTTGTGAGAAAATTATTGAACATTGGAAGAGGTCAGCGAAATCCAGAAATTACAATTTAATTGAAATGTAACTACCGGCTGGAATGAGTGCCAACTACCGGCTGCATGAGTGCAACATTTGAAACGTAGACTTTCGCGGCCGGAGTCAGTATCTACTTGGCTAACGACACTGCGTCCTACGTACAGATGCCGAAGCTTCTGCACTACACTCATGCGGGGTCGCAGAGATTGTACCTGCTGCGACGGTGCCACGCTGAGGGAGATATCTGAAGGGCAAATACTTGCAAGCGGACATATTTCTATTCTTTCTTTATTATAAGTGTGTTTTTACGTTTCAAAAGCGGTTGTAAATAGCATTTTTGTCGCCAAAAAATTCAGGACCCGGGAACTTATTAGTTAAAGTGAAGGCGTTGTGGTCAACATGAACATTTTATTTGGAAGATATTATGTTTGTTTAAAGCTGAAAAATTAGGCTTTTTTTAAACTTATTTAGTCTGAAAAACGATTTACTCTGATTAAATGATGGCAGTACAAGAATACTTTTAAAAGTATGACTGTTGAAAGCATTGGTACCACCATAGCAAGCTAGTGAGAAGGAACTTCCGTGCTCCAGATCCGTCTGGATGTGAATGTAGAAATAATAATAATAATAATAATAATGATAATAATAATAATAATAATAATAATAATAATAATAATAATAATAATAATAATAATAATGTACCAATGCATACAAACAATTTACGTAGAATAAATAAATAGAATTACAATAATGATTTTAGTGTAAGTTAGTAATGCCAAAGTGCAATTAAGATAACTTTAAGTCTAGATTGTAAGTTAGTTGTAAGAAAAAGCCCCGCCTGTAGCTGCTTAAGCCGCAAGGCAGCAGCGTAATGTGAAAATATTTATAGATAATAAATTCCCCTCCTTCACAGGGTTACTGTGGAGGGGACAAAAGAAAAAAAGATCCGTCTGGAGTCGTGTGTGGCGAGAAGCGCGTCTCCCTCGGAGGTTCCCTGCGCTCGGGAGGTTCCCCGCGTCTCGTAGGTGGCGCGTCGCCGCCCGCTCTGTTTAGGTTTCCGGGCACACCGCAGAGGGCGTGCCGCCCCGCCCCCACCCCGCGCCACCGCGCGCGCACTCAATATTCCCCCGACGCTCCGCACCGCGCCTCGCGGGAGGAAGGAAGTGCACTCTTTCGTCGCTCGCCATGCGCCTCGATGCCGCCCCTGGGACGGATGCGGCAGCGTTGGCGATGTTTTCGAAACATCCATGTCCTTATAAAGTCGTCGATGTGGTTAACGTCGACGTTGATGCGAGAGCGATGTTTTTATAAACTCGTCGATATGTTTAACGACGTCCTTGATGTGACAATTACGTCGATGTTTTCAAAACATCAATGTTCTTATAAAGTTGTATAAATGTGTTTAACGTCGTCATTAATGCCACCCTGACGTCGATGTTTTCAAATATGTTCTTATTTTTGTTGTTATTTTTGTTGTTGTATTATATGTTCTTATAGAGTCATCGATGTGGTTAACGTCGACGTTGATGCGAGAGCGATGTCGATGTTACCAAAACATCGATGTCTGTATAAAGTTATCGATGTGTTTAACGTCGTCATTAATGCGACACTGACGTCGATGTTTTCGAAACATCGATGTTCATGTAAAGTCATCGATGTGGTTAACGTCGACGTTCATGCGAGATCGATGTTTTTATAAACTCGCCGATGTGTTTAACGACGTCCTTGATGTGACAATTACGTCGATGTTTCCAAAACATCAATGTTCTTATAAAGTCATCGCAGTGTTAAACGTCGGCATTGATGCGAGATCGATGTCGATATTTTCAAAACATCAATGTTCATATAAAGTTGTTGATGTGTTTAACGTCGTCATTAATGCCACACTGACGTCGATGTTTTCAAAGCGTCAATGTTCTTATAAAGCCATGGATATGTTTAACGGCGACGTTCATGCAAATCGATGTTGATGAATTCAAAACATCAATGTTCTTATAAAGCTATCGATGTGTTTAACGTCGGGTTGATGCGAGAGCGATGTCGATGTTTCCAAAACATCGATGTTTAAAAAGAAATCATCCATCTATTAACGACGTCGTTAATGCGAGACTCACGTTGATGTTTTCAAACATTGATGTTTTTTTTATAAAATCATCCATGTATTTATCGTCGATGTTGATGCAACATCGACGTAAAGAAGTCCATTACAAAATTCTGTTATGATTTTCAAACATCTATGAATTAAGTTCATAGTTCAGGCTAATAGGTGAAAATGAAATAAAATCGATTTTTCGACGTCCACTACTACTGACGTTTGAAAATACGGAGCGACTACACTACAGTTAAAAAATGATTTATTATAGTTACATTATTTTCAATTTTTCACAAATATTAAGAATTTTAGCAAATAGAAAATGGTTCAAAAGTTCTATTTTTAAGGATGATAATGATGTGAAATACCAAAAGATGATTTGTATTTGTATTTTATTTTTGTGTGTTTTCAAGATTTATATTAATTGTCATTTTCGTTTGTATTTTTTTTAACAAATATGATATTGATCTTTATCACAGCCGGTGCGTATTCGACTTTAGAGCACCAATGCACTCTTTTTTTATCAGTGCATCCTTCACAATTGATCAACCCCAATGGGGTCATTATTAACCCTATTGCTATATTATACAAACCACGTAAAAAATATCCTCTGCGCAGAGATATGTATCTTGGGGATTGTACCCAATAGGTTCAATCATTGGTTGCCGTGGCTTCAACTCGAAGTGTCGCCGAGAATATTGGGTAGACTGTTAGTGCACAATTCCTTGTTTCGCAAAGTATTCCCCTAAGCATTTTGAAGAAGCCTCGACGGTAGGATCTATTTTTATGTAATGTAGCTACCTGACCGCTCAGGAGTTCAACTTGCTTTCTCAGTACCTATGTGCTCACACGTTCATCCGTGCTCTTGCTTGCCCATCCAGCCTCTCTTCCCACCTTTACTATTGCCTTTAGAGCTATCAAACTTACACCTGTGTCCTTCGAGTTTTGTTATCCACTTCAGTCAACGTATTTTATTGAAATAATTCTACACTGAGATAAACATTTGTTATTTTGTTTGCGACTAACCTGGTCGACGTATATTTTCATCCTCTAGTTCCTTCAGTTGGTGCTCTTTACCCTTTATCTTAATGCATTTCTATATTTTCAATTTATACTACCGGTTCGATTTATACCAATCTTATCATTATCCCAACTTTACCATTATTACAATTGGTACAATTATCTCAACAAACATTTAAGAGAGGCAACTTGATTACGATCGCCAACTTAGTATCATCTCATGACTATAATTGTCATTGTCTTCTTTTAATTCTACATTCATCTCGTCAATCTTCATTACCAGATTTCACCATTATTCTAACTTGTTATGCCCAGTGTTTGCCTCATCCAACGTGGTTAGACGCGAATTGTTCATACAATTTTGGACCCCTCTACATGGGCATATTCATGCCTAGTTTGTAAAACAGATCTCGTTTTATCAGTTGTTATACGAAAATCGTGTTTAAACGTTTAAATAGTCGTTCAAAAATGAATTAGAATACTTTCTGTAATATCAATTTTTGTTAAAAAAAATATTATTTCATACAGTCACGTGGAAACCCTCTGTAATGTCAACTCAATTGTCTTAAGCAAACACATCCAACACATTGCTTCATTTTCAGTTCAAAAACTTAACCAACACTTAATTTTGTATTATGAAATATGAACATTTTTTCTTCATCGCCACATCTACTCAACTCCTCTTTCACAATTTCAGTTACAAACATTTCCACATCCACTGCAAGCGGCACTTCCACATCCCATCGCTCTTGGTTGCCGATTTCTTTCACTCATCCCTTCCAACTTCTCTTTTCTCAGGGCCCTCCTAAGTGTCACATCTTCCCACACCACTTCCGCCTCCCCTCCCCTCCCCCCGCCAGCCTCCGCCACCACCACCACCTCTCGCCCCGGCAAGATGACGAAGAAGAAGTTCTCTTTGTTGCGGGGGCAAACTGATTTCTGCATAAAGTAGCGGCGCGGCGCGACACGGTGCGGAAAAGCAAGGCGGAAGAGTGTTGGAGGGGCAGGAGGGTGGGGGAGGGGAGGGGTGGGAAGGGGAGGGAGCGAATGCGGTGAGGGCGGAGGGAAGGCTGCTGCAACAAGTGGCGCTCATTATAGGCCTCCCGCTCGGCTTCTTCCTCGTTTCTTTGAAGACGTCGCCGAGGTGGCGCCGCCCTGTTTGGGGTGCGGAAGGTGAGGGGTGACAGCGAAGCAGGGGTGACGTCACGGCCGACGGGTAGGGGTGTTGGCGCTTGTCAAAATATGAAAATTTCTGGAGTTGTGGAGAATAATTGAATTGTGACGGAGTTGTATATATTAGTCGCTAGATAAAGGAGTAAATATTAGTTTGACATATATGGTTGAACATCAAATGTATTGGATAGGACTGGTGCATTCAATATCATTTGATTGCTTCAACAAATATAATTTCCTAGAAAATTAATATATTTTTTTGATAACTAGGGTGTCCTTAAATCCTCTGACTTAAGAGTGTGAGCTAAGGAGTATTAAATTGTTTGTTTGTACAAACTTTCTTATCATTCAATGAGATTCTTTGCAGGTTCTTCCTCCTTTCTTTTCAGATGACCGCGAGGTACGAGAGAGAGAGAGAGCGGGGTTTGGGGTATGAAAGGTGAGGGGCGATTCATTGAATAGGGTTGTAGACAGTTGTCGCTCCATTTAGATAGTAACTTTTAGTTTGTTATTTAAAAATATGTGGTAGAATATCAAAGGATTAGGATACATTTGTTGCATTCACTCACTGAGTTACTTCATCAAGTAAATATAAATTATTAGGAAAGTCAATACCTTGTTTTGATCTAGGTTTTTCTGTTTCAAGACTGTGAACTTGGAAGTATCAGACCGTTTTAAAAAAACGTATTTCTTATAATTCAATGAGATTCTTTGCGGCTTCCTCCTCTCTTCGCAGTTGTCGCCGATGTGCGGGGAGAAGCATGGTTTGAGGGTGTGTCACAGCCAGGTAGACGAGTGGTGTTGTTGGTGCTTGTCAAAATATGGGAATTTCTGAAATTGTAAAAGAAAATTTATTGGATTGTCACGACCTTGTATATAATAGTAGCTCTAATTAGGTAGTAAATTTTTTGTGGAGGGTCTCCATAGTGTTGGAAAATAATTTCTCCAGAGTCCTCTTGAAGTTGTGACATCAGGTAGTTCTACAACCTATCTAGGTATATAATTCCCGTTAAAGTCTCCTCATTAAAAAAATGGTTTACAAATAAATGACTAAAGATATTGTCCGGTATCAAAACTTTTTAATCAACTTATGATCATTTCGAACGCGTTGCGATCATCATCAGAGCGTGCAGCTTCTGGGCCGAAGCCGTTTTCGGCCCAGAAGCTGCACGCTCTGATGATGATCGCAACGCGATCGAAATGATCATAAGTTGATTAAAAAGTTTTGATACCGGACAATATCTTTAGTCATTTATCATAAAAAGGTATCTACATCACCAACAATCCAATTAATAATGGTTTACAAACTTTGGCCGAACTCAATGCACATACGGCGTTCAGTTGCGGTGAATCGCATGTATGATCCAAGATCTCCTGCGGTCCCTGGGTGGCAAATACACACATTGCACCGCACCGCACATTGTGGCGATTAATGGTACCACTGATGTGGAACGTGGCCTCATCACTGAACACATTTTTTTTTTTTCGAAAAAATTAGTGGTTCAACACTTAGCACGTGCCGCAGCACTATACGTCTCCATTGCGACTGTTCTGTCACTGTTTCCGCGAAACGAGTAACTGGAGAGACACCTGGCGCCTTAAGATTAAAACTTGAAAATACGGCGAGAGTTTTGAAGAGCTTTCGATCAAATATCAGTCAATGGTTTCGAAATTACATTACGTTACTTTTAGGTAACTAATTTAGAATCCTCCTGTGTATACCAGTGTATACCTGTGTAACAACTTATGTTTGGTTAATTATTTTCATATTTTAAAATTAAATATTTATAATTTGCAACACGTTTTGATATCTTCGAAACGTGTTGCAAATTAGAATGAAGAATCATTTTTAAAATACTCCGAACCTACAATTTATCCTACACGATTTTTATTTTGACTTTTATTTTTTTATTTTTTGTATTGGGTATGGTTTAAAAGCAACGCCAATCACATAACCAGATCGCAGTTCTCGTGAAATATCAAAAATACAACCGACAAATTCTTGGAATCATCGCTCGGATAACAGCGTGAGTGATTTCTGGGAAACGTGTTGTGCAGGGTGCGTGAACGCGAAATTGATTGGTTATTATTGGGCCCCGAACCACAATATGCTCAATTATGTTTGGTTCATGTTATAATTAGAGCTCGTACATACTCAGTTGTTAACAAACTGAAACTAAAACTAGTAATATCAATGCATTTTTTGGCAGAAACAACGACCTGAAATGATAGTATACTTTGTATCTTGCCCTTGCTCAAGCCTTACCCCAGCTCTGTTTAGTGTACGTATGCTAAAAAACACGCAGAAGGCAATAGCAGTTTATATAAATTTTTTGAGCCCCGGCTCCACAATTTGAATTTTTTGTACCGTTTGCTGTCAGTGAAATGAAATTTTCTGCGTAGGTTGAAAATTATATTTTTATCAACATATGTCGGTAGATGCTCACTTTAGAAAAACTGACACCATTTCAGAAAAAAAATAAATGGTGGCTATTTTGTGCACAATAATTACAATACGAAATCTTTTCATGAAGTTTGTGGTACAATGTTACGGTTAAACACCCATTTCGTTACATTAACACGCCACCTCTTCTTTGATGTGCTATTATTTCTACTTTTCTACTTAACATTACTAATTTTGAACCTTGGTTAGTTATCACAAGGAAAATTGGTTTAATTAAAAATCAGCAACATTAATACGTACTATGATAAATTTCTTCACAGTACATTTTTTTTAAATCCTAGACTTAAAAACTTATCCATTGGCATAAAAAATACTGGAGGAGTGTCTTAACAAGATGACTATGTGTACCTCGGCCGTAAAGGTTTTTGAATCAGAATTTTTACCATTTTATTATTAGTTTGTTGAATGTTTGTTTAGTGCAATTGCACCCTCCCAGCGAAAAATATTCGTCTCATTCTTTCTCGCAAGTCTGCGAAGTGCTATGTAAATCGTTCAGAATTCCGTTATTACACAGCAACAAAGATCTAAGAATAGTTTTCTGATATTTCATACAATCAGAAATGTCTGAAATACAATAAAAACTAGGTGAACAACTAGGGAGAGGTCGAACAGCAGGAAAATAAAACGGGTAATGTTTTTAAAAGGAGAACAGTTTTATAATTATAATCAGTGTTTCCTAACATTTTATTCAACATTATGGAAATTTTGAATTTTATTCATAATTTATTCTGTTTGCTGTGTGTGTGTGTGTGTGTGTCTGTGTGTGTCTGTGTGTGTGTCTGTGCGTGTGTCTGTGTGTGTGTCTGTGTGTGTGTGTGTGTGTTCAGTGCGATTCCATCTTACTAGCGAAAATTCCTGCTATCATTCTTAATTGAATGATTTATCCACCATATGTCTCATACATTTTTGGAAATCATTAACTTCCTTATCTGGTAATGATATAATTACACCACTTTTGATATATGATTGTAAACTTATAAATAGGGAAGGCACGTAAAGAAAATATAGAAGAACAAGAAAAGTATTATGAGAGGGACGAGGAAAGGGAGAAGAAAGGATAAGAAGAGAACGAAAAAGAAGAGTAATATCTCATAATAGGAATGTTTTTTTTTATTTCAGTGACACATTTACCCAGCACTTTATCCAACTATATCACACATTTGCATTTCATTTGCGATTTTTCCTAGTTTGTTTTATATGTGTATGTGCGTGTGTTCGGTGGTATCCAACCCGAGCAGCGAAAATTCCAGGTCTCGTTCTGAGTTCAAATTGTTCACCATATACATCATACACTTACGTAAATCTTTGTTAACGCCATAATTATCTGGTAATGTTATATACCAGTTTTGACACAACACATATTGTTAATTTATAATCAGGAAAGACTCGAAATGAAAATTAAGAAAAATAACAAAACGGATGAAGATAAGGAGAAAGAGAAGGAAAAGAAAATTAAAAAGAATAGTAATATCTCTTAACAACAATGGTTTTATATTTCAGTGGAATATTTACTCAGCACTTTCTTCAACAACATCAAACGTTTGTATTGCGTTCGTGATTTATTCCCGGTTTCTTGTGTGTGGGATCCAACCCCAGTGGCGAGAATGCCTGGTCTCGTTCTGACAGGAAATTTTCCCCGAGGGAAAACACGTGGCGAGAGCGAGGGCGAGGGCGAGGGGAGGGGGCGGGGCGCACCCAGGCTGAAGCGGCGGCGCGAGGGAGGCTTTGAAGGGGGCGGAAGGACGAAGGCGAGGGGAGCGAAGCGCAAAGACGCGCGCTGGAGGAGGAGGAGTACTGTAAACCTTCGCGCGCATCGGCACGCGCTGGCGCTGCCTTTGATTGAAAAGGATTGTGACGGGGTGACATCGGTGTTGTGGATGACGAACTTCGGGATGTATATGAGGCAAAAATGTCAATAATAATCGTAATTATTATAATAATATAATATTTTTATTAATATTTTTATTATTATTAAAATTTATTACTATTATTATTATTATTATTATTATTATTATTATTATTATTATTATTATTATTATTCCTTCGATTTTGGCCTACTATGGACCACGTGAAATAACTTCTCACGATTGATTTTCTCTCTTTTTTCTTTCCTTCCAGTACTCTTTCATTCTTTCTCCATGCTGTTTCTTTCTCTTTTCTGTCCATTTTGCTCCTGTTTTCTTCTTTGCCTTTTCTTGAAAACCCTGGAATCCTCTGATCTTTTTTCTGAATTCTTCTCTTCTCTCCACCTCTTCTCCATCTATTCCCATTTCTTCCATGTCTTTCTTGACCTCCTTGATCCATGTCATCTGTGTTTTGGGGTTTCTATCGAAGTAGTTGAGTATTCTCTTTGTCAATCTTCCTTCGTCCATTCTATTAATATGTCCGTAGAAGGTTACTCTTCTTCTTCTCATTGTGTCTGTTATTTTTTCTGTTTTTTTGGTAGATCTCTTTGTTGCTTCTCATTATTATTATTATTATTATTATTATTATTATTATTATTATTATTATTATAGACCACGCGTGTATCCTGCTTCAGCAGGTTCAAGTTCGTTTCTGGAGGGGGATGAGCGTTTTAGCTGAATCCCCATTTTTATCCCCCAAGGATGTTAGCCCTGGGGTATGGATGATGAAAAATTCAAGGGCACAAATTTCCTTCTTAAACATACAACTACATACTGAATCCATTTTGTTTACGATGCAAAGATCACCTATCACAACACGTCACTCATATGTCATTCTATTTTACAATCATTCACACCTGGAGACGTGGCCCAGGCCATTAATTGATGTCACTGCAGAGTTTCTGACCGGGAGGTCTTAGAGTTCCACTCCCGACGGTCATAGGATTATAGCACCGGATCTCGACATCCAGTGTGGAAAGATCACCGCGACTTCCAGAGTAAAATTCGCACTACACTTACTGGACTAGTGGCATCCGTTGACGCGCCTGGAATCATTATTCGATCAATCAATCAATCAAAAACCAATAGTATACCGATCATCCACAAATTGAACAAATAACAAATAAATCGTTAATAAAAATAAATTGAAGATCCTTCTCGGTACATTTTTGCGCCGAGGCGAAAGAGCATTCCTACATAGGCTGCATACGGCAATCCAAATAGATGCGAGCGCTGTCGTTTATTATTCGATAATTTTCCTGAAATGATCTGCACCAATTCTCCCACACTTGATCGTCATATCATGTCATAGGTTATTAAAAAATAGAGGAAGGAAGAGAAGACGATAAAGGAGGAGAAAGAGAAATAGTGAGGGAATAAATGGAAGAAAAGGAGGAAGAAAGATGAGAAGTAGTGGGAAGAGATGAAATAGAAGAAGCAGGATGAGGAGAAGAAGGAGAGGAAAGATAATAACAATAAGAATAAGAAGAAAAAGAAGGAAGTATGAGAAAATGGAAAAGAAGAGACAGAAAGTACATGGACAAAGAAGAGACAGAAAGATAAAGGAGTGTAGAGAGAGAAGAAGGACAAGATGAAGAAATAAAAGGAGAAAAAGGAGAGAAGATTCAATGGGCATAAAGTTCCTTCCACTATGTATTACAATCCAAAGAACGTGTAACACAAAGCTTTAATCATATTTCATCTCATTTTCCAACCATTCACCAAATATCAATGTATTCAACAAATTACAAATCGCGGCTCCTTGTCGGTACATTTTTGCGCCGAGGCGAAAGGGCGTTCCCACGTGGGCTGCGCACGGCCTCCTGAAAAGAAGCGAGCGCCGGCCCCCGACCCCCATTTCCCGCGGAAGCGTCTTTTTATTCGCGGGACGCGCCGGATGCGGGAGGCTGCGCGGTTTTAAAGTGCCCCGCCCCCCTCTCTGCGACCCCCACCGGCTTCCTGCTGCGCCGGTGTTTTCTGTCACCCTTCAGTGCTTCGCGCACGCCACCCTCGTATTCGAGATCGACTGATGGACGGGAAGGAGTTTGCCGGCGACGCGTGTTTACTTTCGCTTTCCTTTTGCGCGAAAGGCCGTAGTTATAGATGTCTGTCTTGTCGCGTGTCAATCACAGCCGTATACTGTTTTAATATTTATGGCCGTAACCAATGTTTAATACTTTTCGTCTGTCATTCGTGACCACACGATCGGGAAGCTCTAGCCAATAGGACAGCTGGGGAAGTAACCTTTCGAGAACGTGCAGTACACTCACGGAACTAATAGTATTTGGCGCACCTGGAAATATTAAGTTATAGATCACTTAACTAAATAATTTTTGTGTTAAAGTGTTTTGAGGGTGTATTTTAACACCTATGTTCCAATAGCTGGCGATGGATTCCTTCATGTGTCTTGCGGCCGCACGATTTCCGGGTCGGATATCGTTCTTGATGTAGTAAGTGAAGAGCTGTCAAATCGTTTCAATACTCCAAACCATATTTATATGGTACACAAGAGTTTTTTGCTCGCGTACAGTACTGGAGGCTGAAAAACCTTGGAAGAGAAACTTCTTAAAAAATTATAACAATAAGCTGAGAATCACACAAGCCAGTCACACTGACAATCAAACGTATCAAGCTCCACTATTATTTGAGACTAGAAATTCATTTGTGGGTGAGAAGTTTTCTTTGCCGGCGATGAAAAGAGGTACTTTTTAATTTGAAATTTAAATGAATATAACTGAAAATATTCGTATTATAAACAGTTTTATTCGAATGTGATTACACCTGCAACAATTATTATCAGCCTCCCATTCTAGTTTATCGATGGTTTAGCATTAACGAAAGTTTGAATAAATCGGCAATGAATGCATTCTCAGACCCATTTTGTAACGAATTTTCTTGCGTATTTCGTTTAGAACAATCTACTCGTTAAGTTTTCTGTTTTAAGTGCTGGTGCACCCACTCGAAACGATGTAGCTCTTCAGTCTCTTCTCGCTTCGAAGTCATTCCTTTTCGCGTTGCATACCACCGTGTCAATCATGTCCGTCGACACAACCGATTCCCGCGATTGCCTCGTGTCGCGTCCACGAGCTGCATTCGCCTCCACCGGTGTGGCCGCCACCACAGCCGTGTCCTCATTAGCGCCATCTCACCCTAATTAGGCTCCCCCTCCCCTCCCCTCGCCCTCGTTAGCCCCACCGCTCACCGCGTCTTCGGAAGCACAGCGGTGCTCGCACGGTCCAATCAGCGGCGGGGAGCCGTGTTGTCCTTGCGCCGCTGCAGTGCTCTGCAGTTGATTTTGTTTGTCTGTTGCGATGCGTCATAAGAGACCCAAATGTACGAAGCTTAGAGTGATTTGCGTTATGCGAGGTAAACGTGTTTTTCTCAAGGGTGCTGGTTGATTAATTATAAACGTAGCAATGTACAATGCTGTACATTCTATAATGCGATTGTACAATGATTTCAGAGAGTTTTTGTCAGTCGGAAGATGACAACTGTAAAAATTTTTCAGTAGAAAAATTTCTGAGTGCAGTTGTAATTATTTTGTATTTTAAGTTATGCGACTTTTAGTTTAAAAGGGCCAGAATTTTAACGATGTAATTAGCGGCATCAAAAGGGGTTGTCCTTGTGTCGTTGCAGTACCTTGCAGTTGATTTTGTTTGTCTGTTCCGTTGCGTCATAAGAGCCCCAAATGTACCAAGCTTAGAGTGATTTCCGTTATGCGAGGTAAACGTGTTTTTCTGAAGGGTGCTGGTTGATTAATTATTAACGTAGCAATGTACAATGTTGTACATTGTACAATGCGATTGTACAATGATTTCAAAGAGTTTTTTTTCAGTCGGAAGATGACAAATGTTAAAATTTCTCAGTAGATAAATTTCTGAGTTCAGTTATAATTATTTTGTGTTTTAAGTTATGCGACTTTTAGTTTAAAAGGGCCAGAATTTTAACGATATAATGAGCGGCATGGAAAGGGGTTGTTCTTGTGTCGCTGCAGTGCTCTGCAGTTGATTTTGTTTGTCTGTTGCGATGCGTCATAAGAGACCCAAATGTACGAAGCTTAGAGTGATTTGCGTTATGCGAGGTAAACGTGTTTTTCTCAAGGGTGCTGGTTGATTAATTATAAACGTAGCAATGTACAATGCTGTACATTCTATAATGCGATTGTACAATGATTTCAGAGAGTTTTTGTCAGTCGGAAGATGACAAATGTAAACATTTTTCAGTAGAAAAAGTTCTGAGTGCAGTTGTAATTATTTTGTATTTTAAGTTATGCGACTTTTAGTTCAAAAGGGCCAGAATTTTAACGATATAATGAGCGGCATGGAAAGGTGTTGTTCTTGTGTCGCTGCAGTGCTCTGCAGTTGATTTTGTTTGTCTGTTGCGATGCGTCATAAGAGACCCAAATGTACGAAGCTTAGAGTGATTTGCGTTATGCGAGGTAAACGTGTTTTTCTCAAGGGTGCTGGTTGATTAATTATAAACGTAGCAATGTACAATGTTGTACATTGTACAATGCGATTGTACAATGATTTCAGAGAGTTTTTTTCAGTCGGAAGATGACAAATGTTAAAATTTCTCAGTAGATAAATTTCTGAGTACAGTTATAATTATTTTGTATTTTAAGTTATGTGAATTTTACTTGAAAAGGGCCAGAATTTTAACGATATAATGAGCGGCATGGAAAGGGGTTGTTCTTGTGTCGTTGACATGATTTGCGTTATGTGCGGTAAACTTATTTTTCTAAAGGGTGCTGTTTGATTGATTACTAATGTAGCATGAACGAGTTGATCGTGCAATGATTTCAGAGAGTTTTTTTCTGTCGGAAGATAACAAATTTAAAAATCTCTCAGTTGTAGAAGAGTTTCTGAGTACAGTTTTAATTATTTTGTATTTTAAATTACGTGAATTTTGAATTGTAGAAGTGGGCGAGAATTTTAGTGATCTAATTAGCGGCATGAAAAGGTATTGTCCTTGTGTCCTGCAGTTGATTTTGTTGGTCTGTTGTGTTGGCTCATAAGAGAAAGATTATACCCAAAGCTTAGTCATTTGCGTTGTGTGTGGTAAACTTGTTGTTCTCTACAGTACTGTTTGATTATTAATATAGCATGAACGTGTTGATCGTACTCTGCTTTCAGAGAGGTTTTTTTTGTTTTGTCGGAAGAAGATAAATATCGAAATTCCTCGGGAGAAATGTTTCTGAGTACAGTTGTAATTATTTCGTATTTTAAATTATGTGATTTATCGGAAGTGGGCCAGTATTTTCGTGATCTAATTATTGGCTTGAAGAGATGTCTTTGCTTTGATTCAGTGTCATGCAGTTGATTTTGTTTGTGGCGTTGGTTCATAAAAGAATGGAATGCGTGAGTGACATGCGGTCAGTGTCGTAAGATTAAACATGCTCGTTGATTGATTCTTATTATTGGTCATTCAGTTTCAGAGACTTTTTTTATTTTTCCGCAGGAAGAAAAATAATATTTTTTCTGTATAAGAGATTGTTAGTACGCATGTAACTGTAATGTATTATACATTATGTGATTCATGGGAAGGGGCCAGAAATGTAGGATTCCAATCAGCGGCGTGAACGGTGTGTCCTTGCGTCTTTGCAGTGCCCTGCAGTTTATTTTGTATCTTGCGTTGACTCATTAGAGAACAAAATTTGCCAAGCTTAGAGTAACACACACTCTGTGTGATAAAATTATTTTTCCTCAAGTGTTCTGGTTGATGGCTTGTTATTCTTGAGTGAATGAGCTGACCTTACAATTGTTTGACAGGATATTTTTGACAGGAGAAGAAAAAAAGTTAAACCTTTTCTGTATAAATGTTTCTCAGTACTGTTGTAACTGTAATGTATTTTAAACTATGTAGTTCACTGGGCAGAATTTTAGTAAACCAGTAAGCGGCTAGAAGCGGTGTTGTCTTTCTTCCTTCCGGTGCCGCGCAGACGATTATGTTTGTCTGTTGCGTAGGTTTGCAAGGGAACGGAATGCTCAAAGCTGAAAGTGAGATGTTCTTTCCATGTGGTAAGATTATTTTTCAATTAAAAGATTTCCAATTAATAATTATTAGAGATAATGAAATATCACATCATGGGAGCAGTATTATTCCATGTTAAAATAGTATTTTTCCATTAAAATAACAAGTTTTGTGCATCCATATCTTCAGGTGTAATACTCGATCTGTCACCATCAAAACGATGTTATGGTGTATTCTCATTACAGTTCCAAACTTTGCTGGTAGTATGTTTGACACTGGCTACGTAGTTAGGTGGAGTTCAGCCGTTTTCTGGAGGAGAATTCGGCCGCCTGCATTGATCGGTAGTTTTTTGTGGTTGTTCCAAATCAACAACAGGTGAATGCTGGAGCAATACCCTAACAAACGGGCAAAAACTACGTGTGATATACCCTTCCTCTTCCTTGTCGTATCATCGCCCCTTACTTACAGAAACTTACCTCTATATGCACTGCACTACCACACATACCAGGAGACCAATCGGATCTCTGATGCTTGTGTGGCGTCGTTAAGACGAGGGCCAGAACCGTTAGGTCGGTGAAAGTGCGCTGCGGGGGAGGAAGGGGTTGAGCCTGAACTTCCGGGATTTTGCGCTCTGGCAGTTGACGCAGACTGCGTGGCAGAGCCAAAAATAACCTTAGGCTGTAAACTCCTAGGAAGCTGGCTAGCGAGCCTACCTGGGAATCTTGTGTGGTGGGGGTGTACCCCCTTCCTAAGATGCTGGCTGGCGAGCCTATCTTGGGAACTTGTGAGGTGGGGGTGTAGCCTTCAACTATTTAACGCGGCGCCATCTGCGCCCGCGTTCTCATTCAGTTTACATCAGAGGGCCTAGTACGTGTAGGTACAGGGAGCGTAAGAGTGGGGGGCGAGATGTCCGGAGTGTAAGGGCCAGACGATCTCGGGTGCTTCGTGCACGCGGTCCGACAGACGGCGACCGGTTTAAATTTTGGCATCAGGCCATGTGACGGTAATTGTCACGGGACGGAAGTCCGACAGCTCGCATCACGCGTGGCTTTTTTTCTGCGGTAAAGCAGGGTACTGGAAGGAAAAGGTTGCCGGAGTGTTTAAATTAAGCAATTTATTGTAACTAGTCTGTAACTTTTCAATATACTATTTTTATTTTTGTTATTTGAATTTATTCTCATTTCACTACGTCACACTTGTCTTGGCTGGGGCAGTGCCTCGCTGGCTGATCCCGCAAACCGACAATTGGATCACCTCGAATTCTCAGGTTCCTGACGAGCAGGAGGAACACCGCCACCCCTCGGGATATAACACGACCTACACCCAAGAGTCTAATGACCATAGCAGTGATCACGCTCGGAAACACAAACCAATCAATCAGCCAATCAACACCAAAGCGTTGACGTGAAACGGACTTCCGCATCCTGCTTCCCGCGCCCTTGGTCGAGGGGCGTTTTGGGGAAGGGCGTCCAGAGTACCTGTTGATCGCTCCCCCCTCTTCCCTCGGGCGTCGCGACGCCCGGCCGCTTCTTTCATCCCCAAGACGGCACGGGCCGGCCGCGCCGCGCCGCGCCGCGCCTCGCCCCCTTCGCCGGAGACGCTCGCCTACGCCACCAGAAGGCGCGGAGGGGAGGTGGTGGGGGGCGTTGTGCAAGAAAAGCGAAGCGTGGTAAGCAAAGATACGGTGAAAGTGACGAGAACAAGAAGGAGAATCGTAGCAAGAATGTGTTGGGAAGTGTCGGAAAGATTGTCGAAGAACATGTTGAGATGCGTGTCGGAGAACTTGACGAGAAGTCTGGAAGCGGATCCTGAAGCGGGTCGGGAATGGGGTCGGGAATGGGGTCGGGAATGGGGTCGGGAATGGGGTCGGGAATGGGGTCGGGAATGGGGTCGGGAATGGGGTCGGGAATGGGGTCGGGAATGGGGTCGGGAATGGGGTCGGGAATGGGGTCGGGAATGGGGTCAGGAATGGGGTCGGGAATGGGGTCGGGAATGGGGTCGGGAATGGGGTCGGGAATGGGGTCGGGAAGCGGGACGGGAAGCGGGACGGGAAGCGGGACGGGAAGCGGGACGGGAAGCGGGACGGGAAGCGGGACGGGAAGCGGGACGGGAAGCGGGACGGGAAGCGGGACGGGAAGCGGGACGGGAAGGGGGTCGGGAAGCGGGACGGGAAGTGGGTCGGGAAGCGGGCCAGAAAGCGGGCAGGGAAGCGGGCCGGGAGGCAGGCCAGGAAGCGGATCGCGAAGCGAGTCGGGATACGTGTTCCGAACGTGTCGGTGTCGATGATGGAAGGGAGGTGATTGGTTGTTACAAAAAAGGCGATTAAGTTTTGCAATTCACTTCAAATATAGCCTGAAAACGATATCGTGATGTGAGAACATGTTTAAGAACTTTGAAGCAGAAACATTGCCATAGTTTGCTAGCAGACGAATGTGACATGGAACAGTATTCGGTCATTAGCTAAAAACATTATTTGTTCTACGGTAAAGTGGGAGAGTACGTATGGGGAAGGCGATGGGGAGTGCGGCAAATAACGTGCCTGAGATCGAAGCAGAGAACTTGGGCGAAGTGTGTCAGAGTAACGTTGTTACGCGCATCTATTGCGCACCTTTTTTGGCCAAATGCAGTACTCAAAATCCTGGTGCGCATTAAGGCGGCTCCACACAGTCGGCGATCACCGATCAGCGAGCTAGTGCTCGCCCAATCCCGAAAAGCTGATGTGTTCGGGGAATGGTCGCTCCCTTTCATGTGTCCTAAAGACCGACACGCGGTGGATAGGGCGAGCACCGTATGTTCGTTGCTCGGCAGATAGTGAGCAACCAATCCACACTACTCGTGATTCAGTGAACGGTTGCCCACTATTCGCCGAAAAACGAATGTCTGGAGCCGCCTTTAGATTCGAGTATACATGTGTTTCTTCAGTAACTTCATTTTTTTTACGTTCATTACATCACAATGGATTGGTGTAGTTTACAAATTAAACATGGTTTAATTTAACTTTGGCCTCTAATTAATGAATTTTAGTTACGATATGAAGAACACACCGAGAAGATCGTCTTATTATCCATTAATTAATTTTAAATAAAATACTTTAACTACATCAGTGATACCTCTTTACTTTTCATACAAACACTTTTTCATGATTTGTCCAAGTCCAAACATGGAGCGCGGATTAGATTCGATGGCGTATTTTATTATCGTAAATATGTATATGGTTTTGAACGTACGAGAGTTAAATTTGCGAGATTGCCAAGATGTCAATTTAGGATGAAATCGGGCGATCTGCAACTTAGCTTCCTAAAGTTCACTACCACAGGATGTATTGATTGATGATCTTCAATAAAACACACAAAGAAGTATAACGTCTTTTTAATTTTGTAATCCTGCGGAAGGTTTACATCATATAACTGAAAGGTTCCTTCAGTGGAAAGAATATGAGATCACAACATCTCATTAGTGATCCTACGCAAGGTTTACGTTCTACAGTGGAAAATACAATTCTTTAGTAAATAGATAACAGCGGCTGGTTGCAGGAGCGGCGGCTTCCGACGAGAGATTCCAGTGGAGTCTTCCGTGGTGATTTCCGTTGATATTGGAGTAGACGAATTACATAATTCGAGTACCAAAGCCAAACGGAACGTGGAATCGAAGCGGGGTGTAAGGCGGGTTGCGTGCCGGAGACCTGGTGAGTACGACGGCAGCGCACTGAACGCAGTCTGCGCGTTGTGTGACCGGGGCGGGGCGGGGCGCGGGGCGATGGGCGAGGGGCGAGACGCCGGGCTGCGCGTCGGGGCGTGGCGAGGCGCGGCGAGGCGAGGCGAGGAGGAGGGCGCCGGCAAGGGCGCGCCGATGCAATTAGAGGCGCAGCAAATCTTGCGGCGAGTCTTCTCCTGTCTTGTTAGCTCCCCGTCCCTCGGGGGCTGTTAAGGCGCTGGCGGCTGCTGCTACTGCTCCTTCTTCTTCCTTTCGGCGGCGGGTGGGCGGCGACAGTGGCGTTGGCTTGGCTGGGTGGAGTGGTGTGTGGGGAGGAGGTGCAAGGAGGAGAGAAGGGGCGCAGGCGGGGCGGGAAGGGATGGGTCATAGAGGGGTGGGTCGTGGGGGCGGTACGTGGCTGGGCTGAACGTGTCTAGGCGGAACGTGTTAGAGTGAACGTGGAGGGAAGACACGTGCGGGGTGGGAAAGGGGCGGGGCGGAACGTGGAAGAATAACTTGGCGGGAAGGAACGTTGCGGGGATGCACGTGGCGGGGAGGAACGTGGCGGGGAGGAACGTGGCGGGGAGGAACGTGGCGGGGAGGAACGTGGCGGGGAGGAACGTGGCGGGAGGAACGTGGCGGGAGGAACGTGGCGGGGAGGAACGTGGCGGGGAGGAACGTGGCGGGGAGGAACGTGGCGGGGAGGAACGTGGCGGGCAGGAACGTGGCGGGGAGGAACGTGGCGGGGAGGAACGTGGCGGGGAGGAACGTGGCGGGGAGGAACGTGGCGGGGAGGAACGTGGCGGTGGGAACGGAAGGTGCTGGAGCGATCTTTCTTAGTGTTCTTATCACACGCCTGCTATGCTTGACGCTTCGCAAACTACTTCGGAGACAGTATATCAGCACGACTATTCAACCCTTACCTCCGCTCTGCTTTCAAAACAGCTTGTTTGTCGACGTCTATTCGATGCTATACTTAATCGTTTTCTCCTTACCTTCCCTTCGTTCTTCCGTATTTAACACTTTTCATTCCTAGTGACATATCTTTTCTCTCTCCCTAGACCTACATTCAGAAAATATCGCATGTTTTGACGGTACTTTCAATTACCTTTTGCAGTGTTGGAAGATATTATTTTTTGTGTAATTAGCTCTAGGATTCTAGTGAGTTTCTGAGCATATCCTGAAACTACGTTACAAAATATTCCTACATGTGTAAAAAATATTACTTGTCCATCTGATTTAACATAATTTACATTACATCTTGTGATATTTCTCTACATCATTCTAGAACAATTCGCTCCGTTTTCAGAGCACTTCAGAGCATCACTTTTCACTATCACTTCACCTCCATAGCTCAGGTTCTCCTACTCCTTAACTGCTTGTAGTCTTTCTCCTACTTCTCTTCCTTTCCCTCCCCCGCTGCCGCCATCATTACCACTCCTTTTCTTCCTGCATATCTTCTTCTCTTCCTCCGTCATCTTAATCCCATTCTCTTCTTCCATTTGTTCATTCTCCACTTCCTCCTCCACCCTTCTTTGCACCTTCACTTCCGCTTTCTCTCATCCTCTCTTTTTTCTTCACATGTCTTGCATTCCCTAGTCTTTCACTTTACCTCTTGCATCAGTAGTTCTCTTTCGCCTTCTTCATCCCTACCTCTTCTTACTTGTCCTTTGACTCATTCTTCACTGTTTTCCCCCACGTCGTACTTCTCATCCATCTCCTTCCCCACCTCTTTCTCTGTCTGCTCCCCTCTCTCCTCCATCTTGTCCCTAACTCCTCCTCCTCCTTTTCTTCCCCTACCTCTTCCTCCATCTCCACCCATACCTCTTCCTCCATCTCCTCCACCACCTTCTCCTCCACCTCCTCCACCTTACTCGTCCCCTCCCCATCCCCTACCTACACCTCCTTAACTGGCGTCTTGAGTCGCAAGCAGTCGCTTTCTTTTCACTTAATTTAATCCAATTTGCTGCCTTGCTTCCCTCGCCGGCGTGGCGACCGCAGAATCTTAAGTGCTTTTTCCCGCCGAGGGGAGACCAACCTGCTCCCTGGAGCGGGGGCGGTGGCCCGGAGATTTATAAGTTGCCTGCCTGCCTGCCTGCCTGCTGGGCGGGCCGCTCCCGCCCGCCGTCGTAGCCTCCGGACCTACGGAGCAGGTGTGAGCAGCGCTTTCTGGAGCGGAAGTGATGTTGGCGTACTGGCGGATCGTCCGTGTTTATAAAAGGGTTCTCGTTTATCTCCAGCTTGTAAAATGGGTTTTCTTTAAGTTCCGTGTTCTGTCGCGTTTTAATTGGTGGGCACTGGAAAAACTATGTCTTGTAATAGTTAATGATCCGTTTGAGTGGATGGGCAGCTGAAGCCTGGATGTGTGGAGTTGATGGGTTTGCTCAAGAGATGTTGTTGTACCTCCAATGCATTAATATCGATACTTTTGTTGCGATTTTGACGGTATTGGTAACGGTTGTGAAGAATTCAAAATGTGGTTTTGATATACTTAAAAATAAGATGGTTGCGAAGAAAAATTAATTAATAAAAATCAATCGTTTCATTAATGCTAAAACACCACGTGCGTTCTTTCCTCTTATACTTTTGGATCAACGTTCTTACTGAATTAAAATATAAGTTGTTGTTTGGGACAGTTTTTTATAATAATACTAAATCTAATAAAACGAATTAGGTTTCGGTAGCTGGTGTCTCAATTAAAATACAAGTGGATTGTCATGGTGTATTGAGAAGCAAGCGTCTAGACGTTTTGCTTGTAACAGCAACATACGTCGAGAGTGGCGAAAGAATCCTATTTCATGATGTAATAATATCGCTTTTTCATTCCGAAGTAAACAGAAACCATAATTGTAAGGGAATAACATTGGATAAATTATGTCATTATAATAACAGTCCATAATCCTACTTTTCGGTAGGGATGTTTGGTGAGTTAATTATTGTTATTATTATTATTATTATTATTGTTGTTGTTGCATTCATACATCGCAACATTTTAGTTTTTAAGGCTCTTAAATAACTGTAATCGCTTGTTTACATATTTACCATTCAGTAACCGTTAACTTGCAGCTGTCACTGAATTAACTATAACTTAACCTGTCTTAACCTGTCGCTGTGACTGACATGTTGACTGATACTTAGTTAAAGGAGAATAATATCATAGTTATTATTAATTTCTATTTATTAATTTCTCCATCTCCAAAGCGAAGATTTAAATTGAAGATAATAGGATGAGTCTCATGACTAAATGCAGCAACCATTTGAAGAATTATCTCTAACCTAATTTTGAGTAGAAGTTATATAATATGACTAAGTTTCACTTGCTACATCATGCATAAAGCCTCCAGTTCGGTGCAGACAACCACTGTTCTTTCAGTGATCAATTGTCTGGTTTTCTCTTCTTTTATCATATTTGCTGTTTTCGACATGTTCTCGTTTTTTAAAGCTTCAAACAAACAGATTCCTAGCGTTCAAAGCTACTGCAAACTTAATTTGAGGAAGAAATGTGTACTTAACGTGGAGAACGCCTTCTGAATGCTTGTTTGCAAATGAGATTGGTGGATTTCGTGCGGTCAGTCTGTGTACTCAGTTTGTGAAGTGGAGGCGAATAAATGCCTTTATATCCATTTTTATGTGTACTGAGCTGCCGACCACACACTAACGATTTTTCTGGAACTATTTAATTACGTGATTGTCAGAGAGAGAAAAGGAAGAGCTACTTGTATATTTTGAGGAGTCAATACGTTGAGTGTTTTTTTTATGCATTCATCAACGGTAATGTAAATAATTTTTAAGTATGATCTTCTGGATCAGTTATCCAAATATTGTTTCAGCTATTATTTTTTATTTTGCATTACTTACGTTTCATCAATTACAAGTTGACCCCATCATAGCTTTAGATTATAGTCTATTAGATTAGCATATCATGTACGTGATAAAAATTTCCATCAAATTGCAATCACATCTGTACGTGATAAAAATTGCAATGCAATTACAATGTTCAAAATAACCACCACTTTGACTCCACAATATATGAAATGTCAACTCAATAATTGAAGAAACGTCAGTAATGTAAATTGAACATATTTAATAGCTGATGCAATATTTCAGTAATTGATCGACAATGTCACAAAAAAAAAAAAAAACTCTGATCGTATGAAATTCAACATGGTAATAAAATAGGTCATATTTTGAAAATACATAAGGGAGATATGTAGTGCATGAAATATCACGCAACCTTCGGCACACATTCTGCTTACGGGCTGTTTTCCAATAAAGCAAGTTAGTGTCAGTAAGTTAATGAAGTCACTTATTTGTAAACTTTTCATCTTAATTTGAACAATTCGTGCCGGTAGAATAGCAAATTTAATCGTGTTCAAAAAAGCAATTACCACAACTACTTTACATATAATTTTATAAAGTACTTGCTGAGAGGAAGAGAGATAAAGGTAACGGCAGGTAATCATCAAGATATACTTGATCATTTACCCTCAGCATTACGTGTACGATTTTTGGTATTTCTGGAATTATCGTGGGCACGTCGCTTTCCCATCGCTCAAAGGCCGATCAACCACTTCTTGGCAAGTTTAAAAAAGAATCTTGTTTTATGAATGATACAGTCAGCATAAGACATCGGCAGCTTTCTTCAACAAATCAGATTTGCGTACACTACGAACATTCTTCTCTCCCGAAAGGTGTACCAAAGCGTTAGGTATTGTCAGTATCGTCGGGTGAATGTCACAACGTGAAACAAAGCGCAATTTTCCCGGCGTGCCGCGTCGTGCGAAGGCCGGTCGATGGCTCGGCGTCCGCACATCGCCTCTTGGCGCTGTCGTGCTCTTCCCGACGTCGATGGGGGCGGGGCCGAGTCTCGCACATGCGGGCGGCGGCGGGCGTCCAGTCGACGCCGCGCGGGCTGCACCGCGTCCGAGATCTAATTAACACGCCGGGCGCCCGCCCGGCTCGCCCCGCCCCGCCCCGTTCCGGCCAGCCAGCCTCCTCCGTTGCCGCCCGCCCGCCCGCCCGCTCGTCCGTCCTTCGCCATTAATCAAGGCGCCCTGACAGGGACCCTCTGCGCGCCCGCGTGCTCTACACGCCCCGCCCCGCCCGGCCCCGCTCCGCGCCCCCCGCCCCGGCGGGATATCGCGCCAGCTCGCCGACGGCCAGGCGTTGCCGGAGGTGGGGTGTGTGGTATCGGCCGTGAGGGGTGGGAGGGATGTGTGTTCAGGAGGCCCTGGGAGAAAATGTTGGGTTCGGGGATATGTTTGAAACGGGAGTAGAACGTATGGAATTGGGCTGATAGGGAAAGATGGATGGCGTTGATGATAGTGTGTGAGATTAAGTAATTCGCCGGAGGATGGTGGTGCAAGAACTATACTGAGAAGTGTGACTGTAAATGTACAGAAGAATATGATCACGTGAATAAATTTGATATTGAGTAAGGGGTCCGTTTTTGCAAAAGGACAGTTTTGTGGAGGAGGACTACGTAGGGTCCAAAATCCTGCCATCATCGGGACTCGAACCTATCCCTTCGACCTCCAGGTCAGAGGGGACTGCAGTGACATCAACACTGAGCCATCTCTCTCGGTGGAATATGATCGAGAAAAATAAAAGCTTTTAATGGTAGTTGTTCATAAAGTTGAGAAAAAATCATTTTCAGGAACGATTAATGTTGTATAAGATGACTAAGTATACAGAAAACTACGTAGAGATAATTAAAGAAGAAATTATGAAGGCTGAATGTAGGAGGTGTCAATCGGATCGAAGATGCATATTTTCGATCAAAGTAAATGTATGTGAGAAATCTTCTTTGTTGCAGTAGCTTGTCGACGAGCATTCCTTGACCTAGAGCGAATAAATAGAGGCAACTATTTTAAGTAGGGACGTGTTCAGAAGGCGTTGTAAGATGATGTGGTTTGATGAAAGTGCGCTATGGGATGCAAGAGAAAGAAATTCTTAGGATATCGAGCCGACTTCTCAAAGACCCCTTACTATTCGCTGGACAGAAATGCACGGTAACGAACGAGTTGCGTTTGGGACGTATGTATTTAGAATGGTGAGAAAACGTATGATATTGATGGTTTTGTTGATGTGTGTGGAAATGTAATAATCAATATGGTACTTTAATGAACAGAAAAGAGGTGATATTAGGTAATGCTGTGGATATATTAGCAGGGTTGCCAAATTGGGCGGAATTCCGCTTTTTGGGCTGGAAATAGGGTTCTCTATCGCGGGACAAAAATTGAAAGAAATGCATCAAAATTCGCATGTTTCGGGCTGGTTTTCAGATTACGACGAAATTTTCGAAAAAAACAACCTCAATCGCGTTGACAGTGAGTTCTATTTTTTAGCTTTTTTACTTTATGCATAATTTTTCATTACTTATTTGTTAATTTGTTCAAATTTACTTTGAGAAGTGAATAATGTTTGTTATCGTATGTCAGGAGTATAGTAATTTTAGATCTCTAACAGAGCGTGTTCTAAAAGTCATAGCTTCTTTGTCGTGGCCTACATGAGTACGTATATCACATTGACAGCACTTGCAGTTAAATGTAGAAAAAGCCATTTAAAAGTAAGTTTAGCTTCAATCATTCAAAAACATTATCATCAATTTGATATGACAATGTGATAAATAAAATTATCTCTTTTGAAAATAATTATTTTATCCCTTAAAATATTACTCCCATCTGCTGTTGTCATCAAAATAGTCATAACTAATTTTTAAATATTAAGATATAACTTATTATTGCAAAAAGTATAAGGTTTACATACATAATTAATTACAATGTGCAAAAACAACTAAAACTAATCAAGCATTTGATAGGGTCACTACCACAAACAAAACGTCAAATACATATTATTTTAATGCAAGCTCAAAATTACCGCGTGAAAATTTGATTTTTTCGGAACCATGTAACGGCGTTTCCATGAACCGGCTGATGTTTGTACGAAGCATCTTGCAGGCCTGTATAATAGGGCCACATCTGTGATGTCTAGATAGGATGAATGTCGTTTCAGAGATTATGGTATCAAATCAGGGATGATTAAAGCAGATTTTGTGATACAAATGAAGAGCTATCAAAAATAGAAAACATATGTCGTATTATAGCATAATTAATTAACAAGTTTAGAAATTAGTTTGATTCTTTGTAAGAGAATGTTTTAGAGAACTAGTTCTTTAAACAGTATTTCGTCATGAAGATGGAGATATACATACATACTCGTAGGTGGTTACATAAATCACTTCTACTATGTGTACATCAATATTACCCAACCCAACAGTACGCCATTGTCAATTGTGTCGTGTTCATCAAGAGCAATTCCACCTACCCCACCATGAGACTTACGCCTGTCTCTCTTGGCACAATGGGTCGGCCAGCCTGGGCTCTGCGTGGTGCGCCCATCACTCAAACGGTGCCGGAAGCCAGAGGTTTGCAAAACAGCGCGCGCCCTCGGCCGGTCTCCTCTCCACCCCCCACCCACCCCCGCCCTCCTGCCCCGCGCGCTCCTGCTCTCCGGCTCATATCTCTCGCCGTTGACGCGGCCAAGGCTCTCGCCGCACTCGCCGCACACAGTGCCCAAGCCGCCCCCGAAGTCCCGACGCCCCAACGCCCTCGCCGGCCTCCCCGCGGGTGCCGTCCATGCTATCCTTGCGACCCACGCCGCCATCTCGCCGCCCTCTCGCCGCCCTCTCGCCGCCCTCTCGCCGCCCTCTCGCCGCCCTCTCCCCGCCCTTTCCCCGCCCTCTCGCCGCCCTCTCCCCGCCCTCTCCCCGCCCTCTCCCCGCCCTCTCCCCGCCCTCTCCCCGCCCTCTCGCCGCCCTCTCGCAGCCCTCTCGCAGCCCTCTCGCAGCCCTCTCGCCGCCCTCTCGCAGCCCTCTCGCAGCCCTCTCGCAGCCCTCTCGCAGCCCTCTCGCAGCCCTCTCGCAGCCCTCTCGCAGCCCTCTCGCAGCCCTTTCGCAGCCCACTCGCCACTCTGTCGCTGCCTTTTCCGTACTCCCTCTTCTCGCCCACTCCGCTCTCTCTCTCTCTCTCTCTCTCTCTCTCTCTCTCTCTCGTAGCCTTTTTATTGCCCTTTCGCAGCTCTGACGCTGCCCTTCCCGTCCTCTCTCTTCTCGCCCTTTCTCCGCTCTCCATACACCACATAACTCCATACACCACATAACTCCATACACCACATAACTCCATACACCACATAACTCCATACACCACATAACTCCATACACCACATAGCTCCATACACCACATAACTCCATACACCACATAACTCCATACACCACATAACTCCATACACCACATAACTCCATACACCACATAACTCCATACACCACAACTCCATACACCACATAATTCCATACACCACATAATTCCATACACCACATAATTCCATACACCACATAACTCCATGCACCACATAACTCCATGCTCCACATAACTCCATGCACCACATAACTCCATGCACCACATAACTCCTGCACCACATAACTCCATGCACCACATAACTCCATGCACCACATAACTCCATGCACCACATAACTCCATGCACCACATAACTCCATGCACCACATAACTCCATGCACCACATAACTCCATGCACCACATAACTCCATGCACCACATAACTCCATGCACCACATAACTCCATGCACCACATAACTCCATGCACCACATAACTCCATGCACCACATAACTCCATGCACCACATAACTCCATGCACCACATAACTCCATGCACCACATAACTCCATGCACCACATAACTCCATGCACCACATAACTCCATGCACCACATAACTCCATGCACCACATAACTCCATGCACCACATAACTCCATGCACCACATAACTCCATGCACCACATAACTCCATGCACCACATAACTCCATGCACCACATAACTCCATGCACCACATAACTCCATGCACCACATAACTCCATGCACCACATAACTCCATGCACCACATAACTCCATGCACCACATAACTCCATGCACCACATAACTCCATGCACCACATAACTCCATGCACCACATAACTCCATGCACCACATAACTCCATGCACCACATAACTCCATGCACCACATAACTCCATGCACCACATAACTCCATGCACCACATAACTCCATGCACCACATAACTCCATGCACCACATAACTCCATGCACCACATAACTCCATGCACCACATAAATCCATGCATCACATAACTCCATGCACCACATAACTCCATGCACCACATAACTCCATGCACCACATAACTCCATGCACCACATAACTCCATGCACCACATAACTCCATGCACCACATAACTCCATGCACCACATAACTCCATGCACCACATAACTCCATGCACCACATAACTCCATGCACCACATAACTCCATGCACCACATAACTCCATGCACCACATAACTCCATGCACCACATAACTCCATGCACCACATAACTCCATACATCACATAACTCCATAAAACCCCGTATCCCAAAGAAATCCCCATAACCCCGTGAATTTGAAAGCCCCATGTACCCTCAAAACTCCATAAACCCCCTAGAAACCCCATAAATCCCTCAAATCTCAAGAACTCCCACACGCCACCATTACCCACCGACCCCATCAACCCGCACCGACCCCATCACCCGGCTTGTCGTTTCCACATCAATCTCCCGTGGCCGGCCCCCTGCGCCTGCGGGCTCTCGCCACCTTCCCCGCCCTGAATGGGCCGTCACGCCGCGCCGCGCCGCCTCTCGCTGCGTCATTGTTCGCCCGCGCCGACAATGGCGGCCGGCGGCGGCGGCGGCGCTCGAGGGGCATCGCATTACGTCGCATCACACGCAGCGTTGCGCCCTTTGTGCCTCCTTGGGCGCCCCGGGCGACGCCCGGGCCCCCGGCCTGGGGCGGGCGGGCGGGGCGCCGTTCGGGGGAAAAGGCGGTGGCGAGCGGGTTGCGTTTGCGGAAGCGAGAGGACGCGGTGGCGAGACCTGATTGGGGCGGTGGGTGGGGAGTAGGGGGTGGTGGTGGGGGGTAGGAGCGGATAGGTGAGGTGACGGTGTAGAGGTGGGGGTGAGTAAATGGAGATGGGGTGGAAGAGGGACAGGCGGGGCGGGAAGGAGGTGGACTTGGCGGTGACGCTGATGAAATTGTTAAAGTTGTTGTGGGTAGTGCTATCGGGGACTACGAGGTAGGTGGAGGTGGATAGTTAGGGTTTGAGGTGGTGAGGTGAGGGTAAAGAGGTGGAAGAGGGGGTGGAGGGGGGTAGTGGGGGTGGATAGGTGGAGATAGTGGTGGGCAAGTGACTGGAGGAGCGGGAAGCACCGGGACTTTCATTCGGAGTGGTGTTGGGGCGGAGAAATTTGGGTGGAGGAGGGTCAGGGGGAGGGAGATTTAGCTAGAAGGAAGAAGTGGAGGTAATTGTGATGATTGGTAATGTTTGTGTTCAAAATGGTGGTTGGTGTTAAGTGATGGGAGTTGGTGTGGAGAGCGTTAGTTAGTGATGGAGGTGAATAGGTGACAGTGTTGGATTGGAGGAAGTAGAGTAAGAGGTGATAAAGGAAGAGGGGAGGTAGGAAAGGCGGCGACGTATGCAGTGAACTATTTTATGAATGTGATGGTGGAGTGGGGGTGGAGTCGGTGGAAGAAGTGATATTGGTGAAATTTGTTTGATATGATTGTGAATTGTGGTGGTACAGTTGAGAAGTCGTCTGTACAAGAGGAAGAATTATGGTTTGAAAAATATGCTTTTGATAGCGGAGTAAACCAAATTTGATATTCATCTTCGTCCGTGATGCTAGTCTGTAGGTTTTTGGTAAATTTCTGTTCTTTCACGAGCAGATACGGCAATAGTGATTTCGGCAAAAGTATTAGTAGACGAATGTATCGTAGGTAGTACAGAGAGCGGCTATCATTGATGAAAAGACCAGAAATTGTGTACACATTTCATGTAGTATAGTTTGTCGATAGTAACAACCACGCTCGTACTCCACAAATGGTCTCTGAAGCTTAAATTTGCTATGTGGAAACTGGTGATTAAACGTTTTATAATAGAGAGAGGTGTTATGCCACGTAATAATCCATGACTTTCAGATTCTCTTTAATAAATATTATATAGTTTATTCGCAGTTAATTATTAATAACAATTTATTTATATTATGTTTTCTCATTAGTAATAAATATAAGTGTACAACTGTTCTATACGATAGTAGTGAATAACAGCTAACGTAAAGCAAATGTTAACCTACTTATATATTGACATAAGTCGCGTTTCTTTTATGTCGACTCAGATTCAATTTTTACAGATACAATGATATTTTAGATTTATCAGTACTCCAGCATTGCAAACAAAATCAATGAAACTTTTAATACGGGATGCAAAATAGAATGTATTGATATTTTAGAACCGAAATTGTCGCAATGACCTTCAAAAAAATGGCACTAAAGAACAACAGAGAGCATCACAGTGACTCACAGAACATTAGGGAGCATATCATTGTTTTACCATTCACCGATATTCGAAAACTGGAAAACAAACGAGCTCTCTCACATTTCGGAAGCATCAATGGCGAAGGGTTCGATACTGTACATCAAGCAAAGTTCTTCGGAAATGGCACTAAACTATCAAAACATTTTGCGTCATTGGGGACTATTGGAATTATGGAAGCACCAGTATTTCCCTCCCGCCCCGCCGCTCGAAATCGAAAAATTAAAACGAATATTTCAAAATTTCAGAAAGGGTCGATATTTCACGCAGTGAAGATATCGATAAGTGTCGCAACGTTCCTCTGGGATGGCGACGGAGGGGGTCGGGGCTCCGGTAGCGTCGGCGTCGCCCGCCCTGCAGTGATGGCGCTGGGGGGCGGCGGCGGCGGCGGCGGCGACGGCGGTGGCGGGGGCACAGGCTTCATCGAGTTAGCAGCACAAGCCGCCTAATCAAGCTCTCTCCGGCCCCACGTCTCTAATTGGTTTAGAGGGTCCCCCCCTCCCCCACCGTTGCGCCCCGTCACCCGCCGCTCCCTCCCTGCATCCTCCCCCACCACACGTCTACCACACCCCGCGCCATCCCTCGTCCTTTTTCGCCTCCTCTTCCGTCTCTTTTCTCCCTTCCAAAGAAGGCATCAGCCCCGGAGCCGGCATATCGTTCTCGACACCGCCCCCCCCCACCCAACTCTCCTGCCCCAACTCGCGTACACGATTTTTTGCCCCCACCACGGACTGCGGAACACGCTAAATTCGCGAGGAAGGAACCTGGGGGAGCAGGGGGAAGTGTGAGACTGCTGGGTTGAAAAAAAAAAAAAAAAAAGAAAGCGGCATCAGCAATATCCATCAGGTGTGACGTCATTAGACTCCGGACCCATGTGCGACGCCTATCTTGTCACGTAACGTTATTACGCGGGACGTGTCGCAGTGCTGTGTGGAGGGTGCCGGCCCGTGAGCGCGCGCGCGTGTGTGTGTGTGTGTGTGTGTGTTCTCGGTTGCCGCGAGAACGCCGCAGGAGAGGGTGTGGAGGGGGGCTGGGAGGACGGCGGCTGGTGGCTGGAGTATCTCTCCTCACGGACGGAGACTTCGACAGGAGCTCGTTAAGATCGCATAACGTGTGTAGCCTCACGCTGTTGCCGTGCGGCACACACACACACACATACGCACACACATACACACGCGTGGAGGGTGGCCTCCCCCGAAGGGAAGGGTCGCGGTGCGTGTTAACTAGGTAAGACCTGTCGATTTGCGTCGTAGTGCCTCTACAATGGTGGAGCGCTCTCGGTAGAGGCGAAGTGGCCGGAGATGGCGGTGGAGGGGAGACAGTGGGCGAAAGCAAAAGAGGAAAACAAGCCAGCGGATGTACTCTGTCATGGTAGTTTATTTACATCAGAAACAGAGAATTACAGCAGTGAATGTATTTAAGTTTGTAATGTTTATATTTGCTTTCTATGACGCATGAGCATTGTATGTTGAATATTACAGAGTTTTTGTGTGTATACATATTAGGTGTTGATTTTTTAAATAAATTTGTCGGTCGGTATTGACTTCAACTTTACAAATACGTATAATAGACGTTGTGCGTTAACTGGTTAGGATCTGTTGTTTTGCGGGGTGCCTCTACAATGGTGAATCGCTCTCAGTAGATTTGGTTCAAGAGTGAGCGAACGGTAAAGAAGAAAAAAGATTTGAGTTAACTAGGTAAGACCTGTCGATTTTCCTAGTGCCTCTATAATGGTAGAGCCCTTAGGAAAAGACGTAGCAGTATTTAACACAAGTTACACCAAACTAGTTTCCAGGGAATTTCCCCATTTAACCATTTTCAGTGGATATAAAACAGATATAACAATATCTTTTTTAGAATGTGTTGTATTCATTTGAAAATTTGTACAGGTTTTAGATAGTTAATGATTGGTTAATGTTGCTTGTTTTGTACCACTGAAGATAGGGGAATTCCCCAGGAAGTAGTTTGGTGTAACGTGTTAATTACACTATTTGAACTTTATTCATTGTGTTTTAATTATCTTTAACTCACACTCGTCTGAAACTTTTCTTCCCTGAACGTTTTTCTTCAGTTTTGATGAGTGGTAGACGACGCAGGGTGCGCAATCTCGACTGTAGTGTGAATGGTCCAACTCCTTAAAGCCATAGTCCTTCACAGCTTTCTTTGCAAAGAAAGGAATAAGCACAGGTGCGTTATCGTAAAGATGCTAAACACCATGAGGTTTTGACGCACCGCATTCAACTCTAGTAGTACTTCTCAACTGAGTGAGAAGTCGACTGCAAACTTAAATCATTACAACAGTTCAAGTTAAGAGTGAAAGACCTACTCTCGGAAGGTTTTTCCATTGATTAGGATTATCTTGGTCTGACCGGAAATTTATGGAAATACATAAGTACCCATGTCACGTAAGTGACGTTTTAACTGCGAATATTTGAGAAATGCAACTACGCAGATATCAGGGCTAAGACTTCTGTCCCCATTTTGCGCCAGCTCTGATCTTACTCTCTCTCATTCTTAGAGCGAGCCCTTTGACCGGCCCGGACCAGCACAGAGCCAGCGTCATCGTCGGCTTTGCGATTCGAACCTGGAAGTTCCAAAGGTTCGAGTCCAGACAGTGGCGGATTTTGGTACTAGCTACACAAGTAGGTCGAGTTCGAGATTCTAGTAGTCGTCTGCTCTGATCGGTAGTTTTCTGTATTTTCTCCAATCAGCACCAGGAGAATGCCGCAGCAGTACTCTAACAAACGGTCCCTGGTCCTCGCGCGAGCTTTCCTTCCTCTTCCTTGTCCTATCCTCTCCCCTTAATTGCACTCACACAAACTACCACACATGACGAGAGACTAGTCGGAAGCTTGTCCCGGATGGTGCGGTGAACCTTTGTGGGGAGATACCTGATCGGGGAAATCCCTTGCAAGCCGATGTGTAACTCGGCGCTAGATCTCAGCAATCAGGTGAAGAACACCGCCAACTTCCGGAGTAAAATCTTTGTTGTACTATCGGGACTAGTGACCGTAGCTGTTGACGTGTCTGGAAACATGAGTCACACAATCAGTCAACCGGAATTGGGCGGATCGACCATTTCCCGTCCAAGTCGTTGGTCTGCCTGCGAGTACACGTATTTAGATTTAGATTTATTTAGTCAAAAATAGTAAAAACTGTATGTGTCGTATGAGGGAGGAGATCATCTGTGCACGATTTCTTGAGTTCAAGAATCCCTTCCCATTATTTTAACAATAAATAGTAGATGAGTAAAAGTTAAAGATAAATAAATAAATAAAATTGAAAAAAGCGAGAGGTTAGCAATATTTGAAAAAAAACAGACATTTTCGTTCATGATTTATAGAAAACGTGTTTGCAACTGTAAACAAACTGCAGATTTGATTTTTCTACATTGCTAACAAAATAGTAACTCACTCTTACCTACACTCCTACCATTACTAGCAAAAGGAAAGTTCAACCAAATGTGCCCATAGTGAAGCTATACTTCAGGCCAGATCGCTCGAGATTGTCTCTTTGCCATCGTGTTCCTACTGGCCTCCCCGTGATTGTGATTTTTCCACGGCATTGTCACTTAGTTAGTTTTTAGGAGGAATTGAAAAAACTTGCAACAAAAATTCAATTGAAAACCTGAAACAAAAATGATCAAAATAATATAAATAAGACGTCGACATTTACATCACATCCTGTGTAGATTTATTACGTACAGCTTTAGGGCACTTCTAGCAAATCCAATATCCAAAACCATTCAAAGATTTCAAAATAAGAATTTCATATTAAGAAACATTGCCAATGTAGTGTATTTGAAACGATGTAATTTACTCTGATTTTAAAATACCAACAGTTAATGAAAAAATAACAAATTATAGTTGTAAATATATTAAAAAATTAGAACTCCATACTTACACTTAAGCCATAAAGGGTTATATAACAGTTCATGAATAAGACGTTTACAGAAATTCAAGCCTCTTGATTTCCTTCACAGATTTTGAAGTGTATTTATACGTGTATCAAATACATTAATGGAATATAACTATACTATTGAGTATATTCTTCAATCAATTTTAATTATCTAGTTAATAGATTTACATATTGTTTTCATGTATGAACATATTGTATATAAACGTTTAATAAAAAAAAAATGATCAGAAGAATTCCCCTTGACCAGAGAATACCTAAATTCTAAGCGCGTGTTTTACTGAAGTCGATGAAAAAGAGCGAAGAGAGTAATATTTGGGCCTACGAATGATGAATGAAATGATTTGTTTACACACACACAAGGAACTAACAGTGAGAATGCGAAGAAGTGCGCTCAAAGGGATTGGAGAGGAAAACACATTTACTTGTATGCATATAAAATGAGTAAACATAAGAGAAACTAGATGGAATTGAAATGAACTGAAAAGGACAACCGCAATCATCGAGGCCACGATGAAATAAACGATCAGGCGTGGGAAATGGAAGCTAGAAACGTCACTTTTGGTGAAGCTTCCTTCCTGAGATAACAGAAAGAGACGGGTTTGGGCAGAAGGGGAAGGATATTTCAAAAGTTATGGAGACAACCCGCATATCTCTTAATGAATTCCCAAGTTAGTTGTCGTCAAAATTATTAAAAATAATTCTCAAAACTAAGAACCTTCATGTTATATTATTTGCCTATTTAATACATACAATCCGTAGTTTATTTTTGCATGATAATTAAAGCATAATATATACAAACACTAAAGTATTATAAGGCAATATTACTGCCCACTGATCTTCATATCTCACAAACGTCTATCGTATATTGCATAAGCAATGAAGGACGTCAAAAACAATTCAATATGAATCTGTTTATCTGCGCCAAACACGTCATTACGCACCAAAATCAAACGACAAAAGTAACGAAGGCGCTCAACAATACACCAACAACCTCCCAATTAATTTCTAGCAAAAAAAAAGTGAAAGGTCTTTAAACAGTTGCAAACACGCAGAGAAAATGAATGAGAACGGAACAAAATACCGCTGGTAACAACCCGAAAAAGCACACATTCCTCTTTCCCCAAGGGCACGGGAGCGCACGTTTTCTATTTTATCCGTGGATATCGGGGCGGGCGAGCGGGCGGGCGGGGGGCTGTACATCTGCGAGCTGAAAAGGCACGCTTCGATCAATTCCAGTCGAACGTATCCTCCCCGCGTCATAAGTCGGTTTGTACCCAAACACCGCGCAGCAGCGCGGGCCGAGCTGTAAGTGTATAAAAAAGAGGACTGCACGTCAAAAATTGAGCGAGAGAGAGAGAGAGAGAGAGAGAGAGAGAGAGAGAGAGAGAGAGAGAGAGAGAGAGAGAGAAAGATACTACAAAATTGAAAGGTTACGTATGGACATTCAATTTTAAGCCGAAAGGAAGTACGAGAGCAAATATCGACGCGGGAGGGGAAAGGGGGGGTGGCAGGGGGACAATAGAGGGGGGGGGGGAAGCGCGCCACCGAGTCTGCACGTATCCCTCAACGGTCGCGAGAAATCTGTACGTTCATTTGTCACCAAGCGGCCCGGTGTCCCTGCCGGTCGGCGGCGCGGCGCGGCGCGGGGCGGGGGCGGTGTGAGGTGAGGTGAGGGAAGGGGGGCGTGCCTGATGACCCACCCGAGCCGTGGTCGTTGCCACGGTTACCGATCGCCGCCGCCACCACCGCCCCCGCCCCGCCCCCGCTCTCCGCGCCCGCATCTCGCGCGCCCGCCGCTCTTTTGGCACCTGCTGCAGCCCTTCTTCTGAGCCGCTTCAGCCGAAATCGACGGGGCTAGAACGCCGTTTGCGCACTAGCACCAATGACCGGGTGGGGATCTTGCGCAAACTACAAGCGGTGGATAGCAGATTAGCTACTATTACATTCAAAGACAGAAAAACACAAGCCTCAGGAATAAAATAACAAACTAGAAATGTGTTTTTTTTTATCGATGGATTTTATTCATATTGACTCATTCGTTTTATTTGTGTTCCAATTTTCGGTTCAGGCAATTCAATCGCTCACTTCTTTTTTACATTTTCTTTTTCTTCTATTACATTCAAAGACAAAATAACACAAGTTTCAGGAATAAAATAACAAACTAGAAATGTGTGTTTTTTAATTGATGGATTTTATTCATATTGACTCATTCGTTTTGTTTATGTTCCAATTTTCGGTTCAGGCAATTCACTCGCTCACTTCTTTTTTGGTTTGTATCAGTCATTCATTAATTTCGTTCTTATTATTGAAATTATTGTTATTCTTGAAATTGAATTAAATTATTCATTCACATCATTTTAATATATATAATTCTTTGAATTATACATTTGTTATTAACTAACTAATTCCTTTATATTATATAATTTATTTCTGTAATTAAATTAAACAAAACCTCTCTCCTGAGCCTACACTTATTGTGGCGTTCCTTCTGGTTAGCTTGCGCCGAAATCGACGAGGCTACAAAGCCGTGTTCGCACTAGAACGAATGACGGGGTAGGGATCTTGTGCAATCTACAAGCGATGGAGATTGGCTACTATTATAATCAAGGACAAAATAACAAAGTATAAATATGATTATTATTGATTAATTCATTTCTATTACAAGTTTTATTTTTTGGGTCAGGCAATTACTTTTCCATCACTTTTGTTTATCATTCATTTCGTTTATATTATTAATTTCTTTTAATTTATATCATTCTTTGATTCATGAGCCTATTAATTAGCTAATTAGTTTCTATTTTTTGTCGCTAATTGATATTTTTACAGACCACGCGAACGTGCAGTTATACCCCAACAAGGCCGAGTCATATTTTTCCTAGGAATATGCACGTGTAACATTATTATGAGGGATCAGCATTTCTGCTGAGTCCATTTTTACGCTCCAGTGTTGGGGGCTCCCTAGGGGTATGTAAGATGAAATGATGATTATGAGGGGGTAAGAGGACGACACGCACAAATAAACCCACGCCGGAGGCTGGACTCGAACCCGTGATCTTCCGGTCCACGCAACAGATGGTACGTCACTACTGACTTAACGATATCGGACATCTGACCGGCAATTCATTTCTGTTATATAATCTACTTGTATAATTAATTCAAATGGCCGCTTTGTCGATGGCGCAGCATCTGTTGCAGCCTTTTTTGCTGGTCCGCTTGAGCCGAAATCTACGGGACTAAAAGGCCGGTGTCGCACCAGCGCTATGGACATAAGGGCTGCGGATTTGGTGCAAACGTTCTAGCGACGGATTCTAGTATATCAGCCAATATTTGAATTCAAGGCTGCATGCCTCAGAAATCAGATATACTGTAACTGTTTCTGCATTAATTCATTCCATTTGTGTGTATCCTTGGTTCAGGTAATTCATTCACTCGCGCTTGTTTCGTTTATCGGCATGAACTTCATTTTATTCATTTATTTAAATTATATAATTTCTTGATTCATTGTCTTATTAACTACTAATTTACTAACTACTAATTATAAACACTAATTTACTTTCTGTTCTATAAGTTATTTATCTAATTAATTCAAATAACATCTCTCTCCAGAACACATCACATGCTGCAGCATTTCTTCTGGTCCGTGTGAGTTGAAATAGGTCTACGACGGTTTTCGGGCATTAATTCATTAACAGGGCAGAACGACAGCCATTAATTCCATGTCAAGCTCAAAGTTACTAATTCTAGAAGAGCATGTTCCTGTTTAAATAATTTATCTATTCGTTTAAAGGCATCGTTTCTTCCTACACGTACTTCATTCATGCATTTCATTTGTGCGTATTATTCCCTGGTTCATGTAGTTCATTACTCATTCACTCATCATTTCACATTCGTATATTTCATTTATTCTTCACAGCAACCACTGCTGGCGCGTTCTTTCGTCAGAGGCACCTCGCCCTGAGCGCTTCGCGGCTCTTTTCTCACCTGCTGCAGCCCTTCTTCTTCTGGTTCGCTTGAGTTGAAATCGATGAGGCTGGAAGGCCATTTTTGTACTAGCTCGAAAGATGGGTAGTAGATTTTATGCAAACTAAAAGCGACCGAAATCATTTCTTCTACTATTTATATTACACGACTAAAACACATGACATGGAATAAAGTAACCTACTGGACGTTTGGGATGTGTTTCGATCATTCATTAATTCAGTCAGTCAGTCACAGTCAGTCAGTCACAGTCAGTCAGTCACAGTCAGTCAGTCAGTCACAGTCAGTCAGTCAGTCACAGTCAGTCAGTCAGTCACAGTCAGTCAGTCAGTCACAGTCAGTCAGTCAGTGACAGTCAGTCAGTCAGTCACAGTCAGTCAGTCAGTCACAGTCAGTCAGTCACAGTCAGTCAGTCACAGTCAGTCAGTCACAGTCAGTCAGTCAGTCACAGTCAGTCAGTCAGTCACAGTCAGTCAGTCACAGTCAGTCAGTCAGTCACAGTCAGTCAGTCACAGTCAGTCAGTCACAGTCAGTCAGTCAGTCACAGTCAGTCAGTCAGTCACAGTCAGTCAGTCAGTCACAGTCAGTCAGTCAGTCACAGTCAGTCAGTCAGTCAGTCACAGTCAGTCAGTCAGTCACAGTCAGTCAGTCAGTCACAGTCAGTCAGTCAGTCACAGTCAGTCAGTCAGTCAGTCAGTCACAGTCAGTCAGTCAGTCACAGTCAGTCAGTCACAGTCAGTCAGTCACAGTCAGTCAGTCAGTCACAGTCAGTCACAGTCAGTCAGTCAGTCACAGTCAGTCACAGTCAGTCAGTCAGTCACAGTCAGTCAGTCAGTCACAGTCAGTCAGTCAGTCACAGTCAGTCAGTCAGTCACAGTCAGTCAGTCAGTCACAGTCAGTCAGTCAGTCAGTCACAGTCAGTCACAGTCAGTCACAGTCAGTCAGTCACAGTCAGTCACAGTCAGTCAGTCACAGTCAGTCACAGTCAGTCAGTCACAGTCAGTCAGTCGGTGTACATTATTTTTGTTTCGCACAAATCATATAATTATATTCATTAACTAATATTATTTATTTGTTCATCAATTTATTTAATTTCATTTGTCATTTTTTGATTCACAATTGAGCAGACAATTTCTCTCAATGCACGTGTGCATTTTCACGCGTTTGCACAATCATTGCCGTACATTTGGTAGAGGCGCGACGCAGTTTCACTCACATTTTTAGTCTTTTTAAAAATGGTCATGGTTAATAGCTTTTAATGGTGAAATAACTATCTTTAGGCAAAAAAGTTATTTCTTGGTATCGTAAAAGCATGAAATGTGTTCGTAATTAATTTGAACTGTCTAAGTAAAAAAATGCAAACCAGTTATATGCCCCAAAACACATGTTCTACTGAAAACATTAGGAATGAGCTGACAATTCGGCGGTGTTCAGCTAAAGAAGATAAGACACTTTAGGTGAAAATGGGATTAATTTGCTTACATGACAAAATATACAAACGTGACAAACCTACCATTCAACAGTAGTGAATTCAATATTTTCGAAATATAGGCTTTAAAATTATGGTAAGAAGTTCCTTTTCAATTCTCCTATAAAGTGATATTTATAACTGCACTCACCATAACCGAACGCCATATTTATCTGTATGCAAGTGGGTATATTTTTGCTTTGGGGCAGAACCTGGCCATACAATGGGTAGCGCGGCTAATGAAGTTTATGTAGGTATTTGTAGTCAATTTAAGAACCATGTGGCTGTTTAAAACTTTTAAATATGAAATGGGAATATTTAGTCATTAACATATAGTTCTTAATTATCCTGAAATCATGAAATGTGTTCTTGAGTCTGAGGCGAGCAGGAAAACGGATGGAAATGCGTGCGCATGATACCCCAATGACATTTCTAAAATTTTCTAAAAAGTGGCTCCAATTTTTTCTCAAATAAAGCAAACCACGCTTATAAAATTGATATTCGTATAATTCTATGAATTACCAAACATTGAAAAAGTTAAAAAAATTTTTGGGTACCTTCCTGAAACTGCAATATAAAAATTAGGGATTTCTTTCATAATAAAATTTGTTCGTCAAAAGATATTTTAAAATAAGATCCTGTATTTTTTCAATAATATGAGTGGTTTTTGCGTGATTTTTCATGCAATTAAAAGGAATTGTAAAAACAATTTTTTTTCAAAGACTTATTTTTTTTCTTTTTTGCGGATTGTGGAAAGTACACGTATAAAAAAGGCCCGCACCCATTTTCGTTGGGCTCTATGTATTTTCGAAAATGAAAAAGTTACCAACTATGTGAAAGAACATGTGTTGTTGAAGCAACTCTAGCTTACAAAGAAAACAAGGTGTTTGACGTGCCACGAATCACGCTGGTGGAGACAATTCCTGTGAACGCGCGTGTGTCTTTTTACTTGAGAGCGCACGGCCTCCCGAGTTTCGTTGGACTCTGTATTTTCAAAGATTGCTAAAAATACGAATAATGTGAGAAAGGGCGTGTTCTTGAAACAACTCTAGCTTTCAGTTAGAAGAGAAACGAAATGTTTGACTTGTCACGAATCACGAATGTGATGACTTGTCATGTAACGAATGTGGAGACAATTCCTCTGATTGCGCATGTGTATTTTGTTACGTGTCAGCGCCAGGGTCTTCCAATTTTCATGGTGCTCTCTCTTTGTATTTTCAAAAATCGCAAAATTGCAAGAGTAAGTACGAATAATGTGAGAAAGCATATGTTCCTGAAGCAACTCTTCAGTTAGCTATCAGTTAGGAGAGAAACAAAATGTTTGCTAACGAATCACGAATGTGATGACTTGTCATGTAACGAATGTGGAGACAATTCATCTGATTGCGCATGTGTATTTTTTACGTGTCAGCGCCAGGGTCTTCCAATTTTTATGGAGCTCTCTCTTTGTATTTTCAAAAATCGCAAAATTGCAAGAGTAAGTACGAATAATGTGAGAAAGCATATGTTCCTGAAGCAACTCTTCAGTTAGCTATCAGTTAGGAGAGAAACAAAATGTTTGCTAACGAATCACGAATGTGATGACTTGTCATGTAACGAATGTGGAGACAATTCATCTGATTGCGCATGTGTATTTTTTACGTGTCAGCGCCAGGGTCTTCCAATTTTTATGGAGCTCTCTCTTTGTATTTTCAAAAATCGCAAAATTGCAAGAGTAAGTACGAATAATGTGAGAAAGCATGTGTTCCTGAAGCAACTCTTCAGTTAGCTATCAGTTAGAAGAGAAACAAAATGTTTGCTAACGAATCATGAATGTGATTACTTGTCATGTAGCGAATGTGGGGACAATTCCTTTAGAATGCGCGCGTGTGTTGATGAGCGTCAGCTCAGGGCTTCCCGATTTTCGTCGAGTTCTCTCTCGGGAATTTCGAAAATTGCAAAACTTACTAATAATGTAAGAAAGCATGTGTTTTTGAAGCAACTCTTGCTTTCATTTAGAAAAAGAACAAAATGTTTGACTTGTCACGAATCATGAATGTGGTGATTTTTCCATGTCACGCAAATGGAGACAATTTATTTGAACGTGCGTGGTATTTTTACGCATCAGCACAGGGCCTCCAAATTTTCGCTGAACTCTCTGTATTTTCTAAAATTGAAAAATTTACTAATAATGTGAGGAAGCAGGTTTTTTTGAAGCAACGTATCTTTCATTTAAAGATAAATCTTTAGTTATCTTTCATTTAAAAACAAACAAAATGTTTGACGAGTCACGAATCACGATTGTGGTGACTTGTTATGTCACGAACGTGGAAACAATTTCCCTGAACGCGCGCGTGTGTTTTTACGCGTCAGAACAGGGCGCCCCGATTTTCATTGATCTGTCTCTCTCGCTCTGTATTTCCGAAAATTGCAAAAGTTCCTAGTAATATAAGAAAGCATGTGTTGTTGAAGCAACTCTAGCTTCAGCTAGAAGAGAAACAAAACGTTTGGCTTGTCCATGAATCACGAGTGTGGTGACTTGTCATGTCACGAACGGGGAGACAATTCCTCTGTACGCGCGTGTTTATTTTTACGCGACAGTGCTGGGCCTTGCCGTGCAACTGGTAGCGGCGCGGCGCGGCGCGACGCGGCGCGGTGCGGCTCGGCTCGTGCGGTTTGCACATGATCCCTGGGAAGAGCCATTCACCGCAACCTGTGCTTGGATGGCGCGGCGCGGTGCGGCGCGACGCGGGCGGGCTTCTCCCAGCACGGAGCGCGGGCGGGCGGGCAGGCGAGCAGGCAGAGTGTTGTGTTAAAAATCAATGGCGCGCTGCCGGACGTCTTTTTAACCGTTTTGCCGTTGGGTTGTTTTGATGAAAATAGAAACGAGGAGGCGGTGGCAGCGGCTTTCGGACAGGGAAGGGGAAGGGGGCGGGGGCGGGGCGTTGCGGCTGACACGACGGGCGCTGGTGGCAGTCACGCGAGCTGCACGCTCTGGCTGCCGTGACCGCCGCCTCCGCCCGCGCTCCCTCGGCGCGGTAGGCGCGCTCTGGCCTGGGTGGCCGTTCCAGCCGCTTCCCCAGCGCCCTCTGCTACTGACTTCTCGTCAGGCGCTGGCTGAGGTCGCTCAGGGCAACAATAATTGCTCTCTCGTGATATACGTAGGTCGATCAGAGAATTATGCCACCGGTTTTTTACTTTTCTCGTTACGCAGTAGAGGGATCGTTATGTAATGCTAGAAAAACGGTGAATTTTCGGCAGACAATCTCTTAATACACGCCCCTTTTAACGAAGAGGATAATAAATACAGTTGTTAAATTTAGGGGAAAATCCTCTTAACAATTGGTGTAACAAGAATCAATATTTGGGGTCCTTTATACCAAAAAATCGACCGATGGCAATACGTCTGTCAGTCTGTAAACAGCGCCAGCGGTTAAAGTGTATTGCTGATTTTCTCCAAAATTGATATTTCCCAAATGATATTGTTGATGTCGTGGCTTCTTGAATTTGAAACTCACATTTCAATAAAAAAAGTCTTCATTTTTTTGATTACATTTTGTTGATGGATAGCGTGAAAGATATTTAGGAGAATGGTACAGGACTCAAGTTTGTTGAAAACTCGATTTGTCGAAAATTGCAAAAGTTCTTTCTACAACTTCTGTTATGAAGATAGAGATTTTTTCTCCTAATGAAATATGTTCCTTAAAGATAGATTTTAAAATAAAGTCACGTACAACTTTTCGAAAATTTGAGCACTTTTCGCGTATTTGTGCGTGAAAATAGGGGTCGAGAATGTACGTGCTCCTTTTAGCACCACTAGTTTCACTTACATAAAATTTGTTAAGGTACTTACCTGCCTCAGTTTTAAATTTGTGTCACGTATCGGAATTTAAATATGCTTTCTCTTAGGATTAGGTATTAGAAAATTTTAAAAAAATATATATATTTACAAAAAATTACTTTAATTATTTCATCCGATACCTTTCGAAAACACCGTATCATTTGTAACATCATCACTCATGGACAAGATGTCATTTCTACCACTTCTCCAGTGCCCTCTGCTACTGTCTTCTTGTCAAGACACCGGCTGAGTTTGTTCAGGGCTGCAATAATTGCTATCAGGTGATATACGTATGTCGAGCAGAAAATTATGGCACCTATTTTTTTCACGTACATAAAATTAGTTAAGGTACTCGCCTACCTTACTTTTGCAATTTTTGTTTGTGGCATGTACCTGAATTTAAACATGTTTACTTACGATTAGGTATTAGCGAAGTAAAAAATATGTATAAAAACATTAATTATTTCGTCAGATCCCTTCCGAAAACAGGGTATCATTCAGAACATCGTAACTCATGGACAGCATGGGTGGCCATTCCAACCTCTTCTTCAGCGCCCTTTGCTGTCTTGTCGAGGCACCCACTGAGGTCGCTCGTGGCTGCGATTGTTGCCTCTGCAGCGGCACTGTACTGACACATGTACTCGTTCAATACGACCGGCTATGGTAGATCAGTTGCAACGCGGTTACATCTGCAGTAGGGGTTCTCGAACTTTCCAGTCCGCGTCTCCCCACCCCAAACCTTGGAATACCATTTGATTGCGACCTTAAAATGTATTATATATGTACTACATTACATTATGATAATATTTGTGTACTACATTATGATAATATTTGTATTCTCCTGCAATTGCTTTTTATGAAAACAATTCAAACAGGTGTATTATAACAAAAATATTTTTATTTTAGTTAAAATTTTGTTTTCTTCATTAAAAGCAAGTACGGAATAAAAAAAATTAATCAAAATAAGCTATGAAATTTCTTTGATTTGTACAGTTTTAAGACCTTGAAAACTCAACTTCAAGATGAAACGAAACGCATTGATTTTTTTGATCGATTGTAAAAACACCTAACATATCCATATCTTTAATTCAGTAATTTTAAAAATAAGATATAATATAATAAGTTTTTTACTGGTCTACCAATAACAACAATGATTTTTCAGAATTTCTCGCGGCCCTCTTCCACAACCTTTGTGACCACCTGGGGAGTCACTCCCTCACAGTTTGAGAACCTCTGATCTGCAGTATCGTTGACCAGGGGGTCTAGGGCTCGAATCTCAGCGGTGGTGGATTTGTGACACCAGCGAGAAAGCTAGTTCGGGTTCAGCTGTTTTTGCGAGGAGAATTTTACCGGCCGGTTGCTCTGATCGGTAGATTTCCCGGATTTCTCCCTACAATACCAGGCGAATGGCGGGTCAGTTCTCTATCAAAAGGACCACGCGCGATCTTTCCTTCCTTGTTTTTATCCATCCCCTCCTCTTTTGGAGTTACAAGCACTAATATCTCACAAATCGGGAGCCTAAATCTTGTTGATATTTACAAGATTGATTCGTTCTGTGAGAAACCTATATCAATTCGATAATATCTCGATTCACTAATATCTCACAAATCTGGAGCCTAAATCTTGTTGATATTTACCACAAGATTGATTCGTTCTGTGAGAAACCTATATCAATTCGATAATATCTCGATTCACTAATATCTCACAAATCGGGAGCCTAAATCTTGTTGATATTTACCACAAGATTGATTCGTTCTGTGAGAAACCTATATCAATTCGATAATATCTCGATTCACTAATATCTCACAAATCGGGAGCCTAAATCTTGTTGATATTTACCACAAGATTAATTCGTTATGTGAGAAACCTATATCAATTCGATGGATGTTAAATCGTAAAATCGATTCTGCCTGTATTTTTTATACTATTGTATGTAATATATTTTTGTAATGAATACTATTTGTAACATTTCATTTAATTAATGTCTAAATTACTATTTAGTAATTTGCTCTCTAGAGAGTCACAACATAGGAAATACCATACATATATTGCCTAATGTCAAATGTACGAACTCTTCAGATTTTGACTTACAGGTTTAACACATATTATTTACACTTATTTGATGGGTTTTTACAAATAATGGTACTTTTTCACTAAGATAGTGTTTTTCACTTATCGTAAATCTAATATATTTTATTTTAAATGTTCCATTAACTAATTGATGCAACTGAAAATCAGAAATCCAAATGTTTGCGCCATGATTGTAGAAGAAGATTTACCAAATACAACACTTATTTCTGAACGTATTGATGTAATACTTCGACATTCTGTTCAGTAGTAATGAAAGACATCCTGATTTTGTTCCTTCTTGTTATGTAATTCAGATATCAATAATACATATATTTTTTTAAATATTAATTTCCATTTAATTTTCCTTTGATATCCATATTTATTTATTCTATGCAAGATATTTGAAATCTGAGGGAAAAAGATTGGAAGTTTGAGTTGATGGGTCTGTAAAGGACATACGGGATGAATAAAGCTGAAAGAAATCACAGAGATTACACTTCGAATAGCTTTTATTGAAATGTATGACTTAGCACGAGGTTTGTACTTCTGAGCCAAGCGCGGCCAGTCGCTCACGCACGCACGCGCGCGCGCACGCACGCACTCACTCTTCCACGCACACACGCACAGACACGCTCTCGCTCGCGCACGCACAGCGGACACGTGGTACAAAAATAGCGGCGGGGTCTGGGGGCGAGGGCAGAACAGCCAGGAGAAGGCTTTCGGTGAGCATTGCCGTGGATACACGACGTTCGAAAGGAAATGAGATTTTCTTTTTTGGCCTGAAATGATGAACGTGTTTCGCGTTGAAAGACAAGGAGCGTACAGATCAAAAAGTATAACTTGCGAGATAAAATGGATTGCACTTTGAAGTGGTTGTTTTTAGTTTTCGTTATTTAATGAGTGGTTGTGTAAATGGTGGTTGTTTAAATTGGTAAACGTTCAGAAAGTTTAAAATGTATATGAAAATTTTGCTTCAAATTGAATTGAAATGCATTGTGAAGATAGTTTAATTTGATCTGTTGCACCACATACAATTGATTATGATCTATCCGACTTCGGGATATATCAGTACACTGGATTGGGTTATTTAAACAATCAAGTATGCGAATTTGAATCTTCTGGAAATACGCGATTATACTTACAATAATGAAAATTCGAGGGTTTAGTGCTAAAAGTAAGCTATTGTGTATAGATGAAGTTTTTAAACGTACTTTGTTGTATTTCTTGGGTATAGAAATTCCCTAAATTAATACTTTTTGAAAATAAGTTAAAATTAAAGATATAAGAGTTAATACGTATACTTGAGTAAAATGTTGATTATATCGAAGGGAAGAAAACAATCCACATTTTGCAATGACTTTGCTCTGTACACTAACATAGAAGGTTCATTTTTTCTCATTTTAAAGGCAAAAATCTCATTTTTTTCATGAACGTTGTGTACCACTGTCTACGTTTACCTGCTACATACAAACGTATCTTGTCAAGAACACTGCTTTATAACTAAGACAATGGATTTTGGTTTCAAAATGGTTTTGAATTTTTTTTAACAAGAACTTTTTGTTGTCAATAATTCACTTTCTCTTGAAACATTTTCAGTAGCATCAATAAATAACACACTACATAAACTAGAAAGCACAAAAAGACATACAAAATGCTGTTTAGCTTTTCATCATGTAAAAATAATGATTTTTCCAACGGATTTCATGCATTTTGATTAAATGCTTATTGAATTTTGTTATCGCACTTGAAATTATTTTTTATTGTAAAAATAGAAATGAATATAATGCAATAACACCTTACAAAATGGAGTAAGATTTGATAAAATGGTAAACTGTATTTACAAAATGAAAATATTATCTTCCACAATTTTCTGTTTTCTGACACTCAAGGAAATAAATGTTACTATTACGTCGTGTTTGTGAATTGTGATTAACAATTTTGCTTCATGTACTGGTACTGATTTCTAAGAGGACTTTCGAAATGTTTCATATTTTCATATATCTTTAATGAATAAAATCATTTTTCTCAAATATCCTTGCAAATACTAGTCTTGAATTTTGACGTTTTCTTAATAATTGCCAATTTTTAAATTGAAGACTAATTATTAAACAGTAACTACATTACCTTTCAGTATTATACGGGGGAGGGGGGTGCGGTCAATCACCAGAAGTTCCAGAGACATTCATTTTGAAACATCGGTCTCGAGTAACCCTTCTAAAACGGTTCTACTACCACACAAAAAGTACTGTGCGACAAAAAAATTACCCAGACACTTATTACAACAGTTACAAGCCCGCAAACTGTAGACCCCCGTTAAATCTTTTGTATTCTCATAAATTTCATCAAAAAAGAATCGTTTATGCAGCTACTATTGTGGCGTCTTTTGACCTGGTTAAACGCGACCGAGAAAAGAACGCCGGTAAAAGAAAAGAAGCAGTTTGAATGTGGCTTGTACATGTGTACCACTCTCTGACATCGGAGAGTGAGGAAGGGTGGAGCTACCTTGTTTGGGCCGAACCCTCGTATTTACTTCCGCTTGGCTGGAGATGGGACCGGCTTCTGCTTCGGAGGCAACGGTCGGGTTTACCGGTTCTTTTTCGGCGCTATACGGTTAACTGGCTTTCAAGCAATTAAGTTTAGAGGTTGCTTTTCGGTCGTCTGCCGTTGGAATGAGTCTAAGATGTATAAATATTTTCAATGATACTATCTTTCTACCCATGGGCTAGCCCAGTATTTTGTAGCATGGGTGCTCATATTTTAAGAAGTTGATTCAAAATCATACAGAAAATATATAAAATCAACTCCAGTAAATGAATAACTAATCAATGACCGTAATTGCATATAAATTTAAGTAATTAAAAGGTCTCAATAATTTTATTTAAATAGAATAACCGTGGAAAATGAAATGATCAATTTCAGATATTTTCATTACTCGCTATTTGATTTTCATTTGACCTCTTAATTTTACTTAAGAATTCGAGTGCAGCTTTGGCTTTACGTCATTAATTTTTAATGGTCTTATGGGAAATTATATTTGTACTATTTGTTCTATCAATCCGCAAAAAAATAAAATATACTTTAATTGGAGAGGGTGATTTGTTTGGTTGCAAAGCAATAATATTTTAATTTTCATTGTTTCAGGTGGCAACTTCTTTCTTTTAATTGAAGGTCTTTCTTTTAAAAATTGTCAATTCAAATTAAAAAGATGATTGAGCAAAATAATAAATATATTTAAAATCTATTTTCTGAACAATTTATTAAATGATAAATTTTGTCCATTTCGTACGATTTTTTTTGATACCATTTGTGCTCATGAATTATGGAAACGATAAATTATGCCTTTGATCATAATATATGACTCACTCTCAGAGCGAATCTCTCAGAGTGACGTCACTGAGGTAGTGATCTTTAATCAATAATATTTCCTTGAGTGTCACATAATTGTTTATTCACTGAATAGCCTTCTCCTGTACCAGACACATAATGCCTAGACCGAAATCTATGAGATCGTATATACATTACAAGTAAATAATCACTCTTTTTTCATTAATAGAACACGGAAGGAAGTAGAGCAAATACGGGGATTCACAATTGTGCTTAAATTTACAAAATATGTACAACGCAACGCCGACAGTGCCGCTGATTGTCTGCTACGAGTAAACAAAAGAAACTCGGAACAGTCAGAAGTCGAAAGAGGTTTAGTTCGTACAGTCAAATTAAAAACAAGTCAACATATTTTCTACCAATAAATTATTACATCACATAAGTCATCACTTTTGTCTAGAACATAAAATTAACACAATATATTTTTTATAAAAATAAGTATAATTAGTGAGTTGTATCACAGTTGAAATACGTGTTGGTAGATCACTCATAGTCGAGAGAGAATTGAGAAGTCTCTTCCTTACACTGGAACAATTATGTCCGTTTCTTAAATTACAAACACGTAGTGAAATTTGAAAATAGAAGTTCGTCTTATTTTTAAGAGTCTTTTGCTCGAATACTGATGATTAATTGTCTTTTCCATCCAATTTTCGTTTTGGACGTCAACATACTCGCACTCTCGCCTTCTTGATTGCTCACTTCCAAAAAATCACAAAATGGACACATCGTCGTTACCAGTTTTCCAAAGTACATAGGCTTTTAGTGTTCCAAATATTCAGACGTAAATAGTTCTCCAAAATGCCAGATGTTGCTATTACGATAAAGCAATCAACAGGCACTTCCAGATAAGTTATTTCTCTACTGACTTGTAAATGTATTTCTGTTTCGATGCACTTCACTCTTGTGAATACACTCCTTGTTTGTCCTAACTTCAACGGCTGCTAAACTTTGATCATTAAGTCTTCTGAAGCAGTCATAGAAGATTCATACCACTCATAACTTATTTATTTCTGGAGTATACGTTTGGAGAAACATCTCGAATACGTGCTCATTTCTCTAAATATCATAATAAACTCTCTTACTGAAAACTGAAATTCTCAAAAGTGTTCAGAGTTATATATTTTATTAATTAAAAATTTTACTGGTCCTTGTACGTAAGCAATGTCATCATTGAGTACCTAATACCTTCAAATATATCACGATATATTTTCTTCTAGTTGTGTTCACTGTCCGAGTCACGCCACGTCGAAAGTTAGTACGCCAAAAGTTCGGTAATCTTCACAGTCATATTCAGTTTTCAAAGTGGCGTGGATCTGACCGTAAATGCAATTACGTAAAAGCCTGACACTTTACGCCATCATTGCTACTGGTACAATAATCCTTGAAAATATTTAATTAAAGCGTATATTCTGAATAAATAGTAATACTTTTGATACATCTTTGGCGTAACATTTTTGAGAATTTCAGTGCTCAGCTGTCGAGATTCTCAAACGATGGTGGAGGAACGATCATCTACGATTCACAGACGAGGGTACGGCGTCGAAGTGCGACGTCCAAAGCAGCTGGCTGGAAGGCGAAGGTGCGGTGAGCGCGGCTCAATACGGCCGCCAAACCGTCTTGTGGGACTGCATGCCCGGGATGGGCCGCGTGGCGGTGTTCGAGCACGTGGTCGCCAGCACGGTGGCGGCGCCGTTGGCCGCGGGGGCCGGCTGGGCGGTGGTGGTGGAGGTGGTGGAGGCTGCTGCGGGGGCGGTGGTGGTGATGGTGGTGACGGCGGTGACGGCCTTGGCGCCGGGCCTCACCTGCTGGAACGCCGAGCGCACGCCCTCGGCCCGCTCGTCGCTCTCGCTGGCGCCGCTGTCCGACTTGAGGGACGCCGCGGGCGAGGGCGTCTGGTGGTGCAGGTCGCTGACGCCGGCGGCGGCCACGGGCGGGAAGGCGGGCTTCGGGGGCAGGAGGGCCTCGTGCGGTGGCGGGGGCGGGGGCGGCGGGTAGCCCAGCAGCGAGGCGGCGGCGGCGGCGGCCGCGGCCGCGGCGGCGGTGGGGAGGTAGGCCGGCGGCGCCGCCCCCGGGGGCAGGGGAGGGCCCGCCCCCGGGAAGCCCACGGCGGCGCCGGGCGGGGGCGGGGGCGGCGGCGGCGCGGCGTGCGGCAGGTAGAAGTCCGCGCCCGGCAGCGGAGGCAGACCTGGACCTGGGGGCACAACAGGTTACGGGTCCATGAAAAAATACATTCGCAAACATTTGCTTTCTTAGCCTTTCCCCTTTCAGCAACATACTTTTCTGCGTTAATATGTGAATAAAACATACACACACACTTTCACAGTTAAACAAAAGTGTTTTTATTCAAAATTTCTTACAAATTTTAAACCATATTTAAAATTTAATCACAACGAATATTTTTAAACATCATTTTATAATTTTAAATTAACATTATAATCAATATCCCAAAAATGTTGCGGGAAGTTTATTTTTGATCAGTCCTCTTATCCTTCTCGTTTACTTATGTCGCATTTGCGGTAACCTTTTCTCCTCTAAATGCGTACGTTTATTTTTCATAAACGTTACGCTTATTATTTTAGTTTCCTCTCAAAAAGAGAAAAGAATATACAATACAACATTCCTCACATCAATTATGCCTCTTAACGTGAACAGAGTTCCCAAAACAACGTCCGTAATATGCCTATGTGATTATAATTCGATTTATTTATTATATGGCGATTATCCGCTCGTTTCGGACTGCGATATCGCGCAGCGACAGTGGTTTGTTTGGGCGCCTGGCAGCGACAGTCGGCGTTGCGCAGTGCGCGTCCGCTAATCTCCATTGATTGTCCTGGGATTCGCGCCACGCCGCGCCGCGCCACACCACGCCACGCCGCGCCACGCCATATCGCGTACGGTCCATGCGGTAGGCATGCCTTCGCTCCCCGCGATGAGTTTTGTTTTCCGGTGGATTTAAATTGAAACTTTTGGTGGTCATTGAAATACGGTTATATAAGGTGTCTTATTGTCTGTTTGTATTTGTAATTAGCTGTTATATGCCCCGTAAAGTGCAATTTGCCTGGGCGCCGTTAAATCCTAAGTGTCCCAGACGGTCACCCAACCAGGAAACCGCGATGTCACGAATTCGCTTAACCTACGTGACGTCACGTAGTCAACGAATTCGGCTAGCGACGCCGGTTTTGCGGTAGTGACCTCTCAGTAGAACCATCCCATCACTCGTCTGGATGGCCTAGGGTTAACGCCAAAACCCAGGTCAGGATGGTCGGCCCGGGTGTCAAACCCGGGCCTCCCAAATGCGAAGTCAACACTTTGAGCCCCTTCGTTGGGTTGTTGTCTCATATAGTCGTTTAAATTTAAACAAAAAACATTCCAAATTCTTGATTAATTTTAACTTATATATAGTCTTGATTCATGTTTCAGAAGTCTGGGTTTACTCCCATTTTCAGGATCTTCACTATCGAATGAAGAACGTGTAAAAAATGTTGACTGCCGTATCGTCCTTACGTTTATCTACTTATACTACTTCGTCCGTTTGCGCTCGCGTGACGGCATATGTGAACGTCTTTTATATCTGTCCGTTCATGAGTCCGTCTTTATGTACCTTCGTCTGTCGATCTGCTAGTTTGTCCGTATCCACATTCTCCAATTATTTTACCGTCAGAGTGCATGTTTATCTATTCACCCGTCCGTTTGTGTGTCTGTTCCTCGCGTACGAATCAGTGTTTTTGTTTGTGTGTATGAATGTGTATGCTTGTATGTATGACTCTCTTTATATCTGCATGTCCGTCCTTCTGTATATACGCGTACGTTTATCTGTCGAATCATTCTTTTGTTCGTCTGTACGTTCCGTCTGTCCATCCGTCTGTCTGTCCGTTTGCCTCGCTGACAGGCGATCTGTTTTTTTGTACGCGACTCAGACTGTTCATCTGAAGATACATAATACAGCTTTCTATCCAGTGCCACGATATAAAACATTGTTTTCATAAGCATAATTCGTAGAGAAATTTCAATAGTTTTAGTTGTGTTAATTTTCTACGTTACACCAAAATAAGTTGACCTTTTTAGCGCCGATAAGGCAGCAAAAGGGTATTCACTTTAAAGTTGTTTTCGATTTGTGACTAATGATCAGAGCTTAGCAAAGCCCATTCACAGAGAAAGTCGCGATTCACATGCGTGTACGCGCGAACAATTTAACTTCGATGTTTTACCAGATGTGCCTGTTTGGCGGTATTTTCCTCCATTACGTTTTGTTTTGTGCTATTCCGCTTGAAAATACACACTTTAGATTAAATGTACGTGTCTCATTTGCATGCAGACCTATACCATGGGGGTATTTCTTTTAAACAATATGGCATGAAAACGTTTCCTATTATCTGAATGTGAAATGCAAATCTACAGAACTGACAGCAGTGTCGCCAGTATTGTAGATATTTTAAAACTTTTATTCATGCAAAAATTATTTCTAAATGGAAACGTTCTCTAGCATTCTAAAGAAAGAAAAAAATGAAAGAAAAAAATAACCCAACTGCTGAATCAAGAGTGTTCCTTAATGCCATCATCTTGAAACTTGCTCATAACGAAATAAATTATCGTTTACATAGTAATTTAAAAACGTCTTTTAGAGCTAACGAAATTTAGTTGAATTAATCAAGATTGTAGTTTTTCATTCTTAAATAGTTTAATTATTAAATAGTTAAATAGTTCTTGGATAATAAAATCCAAGAACACATCAAATAACAATGAAAGATCTGAAAAAAAAAAAAAAGAATCGCGGAGCAAAGAATGTACAGCGCTCCCTAGGGTGGTAGGCCGTTCGCGGCACGGCCCTCCTGATCGTTCGGCGCGATTTCATTGTGGTGCTCTCGATTTATTTCGCTCGGGGCGGCCGCCGCCGCCGCCGATCGGACGCACCCGCGAGAGATAATGCGCTGATTTAGGCGCCTTAAATTTCCATCGCGCGCTACACGCGGTTCCGCCCCGCGTCGCTTCGCAAGGAGCGTGGAAGAAATTGCCCATTATGCGAAATTCGCCATTTCGGAGCGCCGCCGCTGCTCCCGCACCGCGCCCTCGGCGACGGCAGTGATCCTCCGCACTGTTAGATACAGGGTGCTCCAGAAAAGGCTCGCAGGCTCGCATTGTAAAGGCGGCTCCACACATTCGGCATTCGCCACAAACTTTGTTCTTAAGGCGGCTCCACACATTCGGCATTCGCCACAAAATCACGTTCTTAAGGCGGCTCCACACATTCTGCATTCGCCACAAAATCACGTTCTTATGGCGGCTCCACACATTCGGCATTCGCCACAAAATCACGTTCTTAAGGCGGCTTCACACATTCGGCATTCGCCACAAAATCACGTTCTTAAGGCGGCTCCTCACATTCGGCATTCGCCACAAAATCACGTTCTTAAGGCGGCTTCACACATTCGGCATTCGCCACAAAATCACGTTCTTAAGGCGGCTCCTCACATTCGGCATTCGCCACAAAATCACGTTCTTAAGGCGGCTTCACACATTCGGCATTCGCCACAAAATCACGTTCTTAAGGCGGCTCCACACATTCAGCATTCGCCACAAAATCACGTTTTTAAGGCGGCTCCACACATTCGGCATTCGCCACAAAATCACGTTCTTTAGGCGGCTCCACACATTTGGCATTCGCCACAAAATCACGTTCTTAAAGCGGCTCCACACATTCAGCATTCGCCACAAAATCACGTTCTTAAGGCGGCTCCTCACATTCGGCATTCGCCACAAAATCACGTTCTTAAGGCGGCTCCACACATTCAGCATTCGCCACAAAATCACGATCTTAAGGAGGCTCCACACATTCGACATTCGCCGAGCAGCGAGCTACTGTTTCCCCAATCCCGAACAGCTGACGTTTTCGGCAAATATTAGCTCCCTTTGATGTGACCTATAGACCGACACGCGGCGGGTAGGGCGAATACCAAATGTTCGGCTCTCAGCGAATCGCAGGCAACCCGCCCTAACTACTCGGGATTCGGCAAGTGGTTGCTCGGGATTCGCCGAATGCCGTATGTGCGGAGCCGTCTATAATGCATTGGATTATCTGGAGTATTTAATTCCCGAAAAGAGGTGAAATTTAAGAATCAAGATAATTTATCGACGTCTTCTATAATGCATTGTTCGTATCAATAGGAATATATTTCGTACATGAATGAACATAACTTCGAACTGCCGTGCCAATTCATAACTCTTCGAAACTAGGAGGGAACGTCTTAAAGAGTGGCCACTTTTCTCTGATGAGATGAAAGCAATGTCATCAGAGAATTTTCTATTCCGACGAATTGGCCCGGCCACAGAACTGTTGGTGCATGTGTGTGGAAAGATATGGGGACAACAGAAAAAGTAAATGATACGTAACTTTGAGAAGAAATGTAACTGTCAGAAAGAAAATAATTATTAAAATCGCTAAAATTGTTACAGTCATAGGGGTATTAGTTTTAGTCAAACTTTGTAATAATATGAAATTTGTACGTACACTGTCAGAAGTGAAATTAAATTTAATGTAAATTATTGTATTGTACATGAAAATTAATGTAACCTTGTGCATTAAAATGAGCTTAATATATTTGTACATTACATCTAATGCATAAGTTGAAATCAGTGTAGACTTAGTATTGCGGTTCTCCTGTTTCCCCAGCCTCTCGTCATTCATATGGTAAATTCAAAATCACTAGTCCATCAAGATCATTCATGTATTCCTTCTAGATATGACCACAAAGCTTTGACTCTTTCACTCGAATGTAGTACTTGTGTACATTAAATATAATGTACACGTGTACATTAGAATGTAGGTGTAAAAGTTTTTTGGAATGAATGATTATGAGGATCTGGGGATTACGAATATATGATGTGAATGATGGTGACGCATATTGTTGCACGAGAAACGAGAGAATATCTACATCTAAACAACACTGATTTTAATTTCATCATTAAATTTATACATACAATTATATTACTTTTAATGTACAAGGTAATTTAAGTTTCTTGTACATTAATATACATTAATTTTAACGACATTTCTGACAACCAACTATTTCATGAAAGTAATGCGGAAACTTCTGACAGTGCAGGATCGACAAGCGAAAGAGCGGGGTCGGCGTTGTTACGAGGCAGCCTGTAAATAAAGCGGCGGAGGAGCCGCGCGGCGGGGCGCTTCGGGCTAACCGACGCGTCAGGGGTGAGCCGCGGCCGCGTGACGCAGTGGAGGGGGTGGGGTGGGGGGGAGGCGATGAAGACGATCGTCCCTGGAGGAATCGAAGATCGCGCGGAAGAAGACGTCGCGATTCGGGGAGAGGAAGAGGCGTTTGGCGAGAGGAGGAGCTTACCGGGTTTCTGTTTTTGTTTTGTATCGATGTACGTGGAACAAACAAAACAGCTTTGTTTGTTGTATTGGAGGATGTTGCAGGTTTGAAAACAGTGGTTTAGTTCGGGGGTATTTAAAGTTGGATAGAAAAAATATTATGTAACGGGCGTGTACGATTCGAGGCTAATTACAAAGATTACCTCTAGAATGTAGTGAATGATTACTGTTATTATGTTCATTAAATAACGTGGGGATATTATTAAATAATAATGTTATCGTATTATATAGCGTGAATGAACCCGTTCTCCCGGCCTTACCATCCCCAAAACGTTGCACTTTTTCCACTGAGCAGTCACTTCCAAACGCAGATATGTTTAGATGGTCCGAGGTCTGCATAGTTCGGTAATGGGACTGTTTTTTTAGTTTTTGACTCTTTTTTTATCTTTGAAATGGCCATCTTGTAACGGACCAATGCTATATATATATATTATATTATGCAATTTATACTTCAAGTGTACTTTCGGTAAATTGTTCGCCTGAACTTGGTGCGTTTCTACACAGACCAAACACGGCCTCAAAACGTTGGCTGTGATAGATTTACATCAATAAATCCGTAAATAATAAAAAACTGTCTAATAAATCGTGAACCATTCTTCTAAATGGAAATTTCAAGATAGACAGTCTAGGAAACTAACTTCAAAGTAAATTTCTTCCATGACGATTATCAATATGTTAAATGCTATTTAATTATTAACTACATTCTACTACATTATACTACACTTCAAAAATGCCATATTCCTACAATGTTCTGCAACATTAGCATTTGTTTTAGACTTCTTGCTTTCTAGATTGCAGCATTGATGTTATTCAATATTATAAGTGGAAGCCAGGCTTGTAGTTGAAAAATATATTTATCGTACTTCATTGAAGGGTGGCTAGGAAGAGAGAGTGTTAACTTTGCAAAAACAACGCTCCCACCTGACCGATTTAATTCAAGCCATATTTTAAATACTACCGATACTAATAAGAATAAAGTGTAACGAAGCCGCTTGAGTAGTTTTTGCATTTGTATGCGGCAGACAAGTGCACATTCCCTTTTATTTATACATGGATGTAGAAGTTGATGTAAAGGTCGACCCCTCACCCCCATTCGGCTCGCAGCGCCTTGAAGGTGCGGCGGTGCCTTCTCCGCAGATCGATCCCGGGTCTGCTCCCTCGCCGCCGCTGGGAAGCTTCGGTGGCGAAGCGGGGGAGGAGCGGCGGAGGGGAAGGGGAAAGGGGGCGGAGGGGAAGAAACGCCAAGAGCCGGAACCGATCAGCGCGGAAATCCCGCCCGAGATTGGGCCTCGCCGCGCGCCCAAATCCCTCACCCTTCTCGAGCGCCCCCGCCCCCACCTCCGCCCCTGCAAGGGCGCCTCACGGACGTCTCGTGTGCCGCCGCCGCCGCCAGCGCCACCCCCGCGCATGCGGCGAACGCTGCCGATGTCCTTGAGGCTTCCGGTGTCCCCGTGTCAACTCTACGTGTCCGATTCTTGCGACGCGCTCTGTGTTATTAGTGAACCAAACGCTCCATAAAAATACGCTCCATAAACGCTCTATAAAATCCCAATATCAGAAATACGCTTTGAAAGCCAATAATCCTAATGTTACCCTGCGATTCAACGATAATAATGTTTGCAAAAACCCCTGTGACCTAACAATTATCTTGCTACATGTATCCCTATGGCTCTAATGTTTGCAAATACCCTCGGGCCCAGCACTCCTAATATTACATATACCCCTGTGGCCCAATGATACCAATGTTTCCAGATACCTCTGTGGACCTTTAATCCTCATGTTATACCTACCCATATGACCGAACGATCCCAATATTACATACAGTGTATACCCCTGTTGCCTAACGAATTAACCGTTTCGTTTCCAACACCTCCAATTTTCCCGTCGCTCTTAACGCTTCCGACACCACCGTCACGCCATGTACCCAGGATGCCATCAATTCCGCTTAAAAAAGCTACGTTCTCAAGCAGCCCAAAACTCATTTT